>JAQGAK010002194.1:0-22330 GCA_034696945.1 Lipothrix lubbocki
TCTCTACTGGTGATACTTAATGTATTTTTGCTTTAGTTTACCCGTTTCAGCCGTGGCAGTATAATAGTTTCCCTCGTAAGTTTACATATATGTTGATATATCAAGTGGCAAAAAGGTGAGCTTAAATTCAGTCATAACTCTGGATTTCTGTAACTCATTACACAATAAATACACGACTACAAGTCCATAAAACATTACAAGTCTGGTGGTTAAAAATATCTAGTTGGCTACTGAGCTTCAATGAAATTAGTAATCAAAATTATTATAATCATTCAATGGAACCTTTGTTGTGTCTTGCAAAAATGTCTCACGCACACACGGATATTTATTATCAATTTATTATATAAGTAGCAATCAGAACCGACGAAAACAGCGAGAAATTTTCACTATGTAGTCATAACTGAATATATAGCCCAATGATCTCTGTGACCTCCGAATTGAAAATTTATGTCACGGTCATTACTCAGTTACTGATTAAATAGTTCTAATGAATTTCTAATCCATTTCCGGAGAGCATGTACTAAACGCCATCCACAGTACTGATTTAGTTTATTATAATTGCCACTATGCTTATGAACTTTGAAATTTGCTGAATAGCAAGTTTCTCATGTGCTGAAGATGAGTGTCTGTTCATGTTTTTAAGACATTTGGATAAAATATATTGCCCATGTTATTTACTTGTAACTGTTAAATTTACTCGCACACTTGATTCAAAGTACTAAATCTGGAAAAATGGAGCCACTGCATAAACTATTTGCTCAAATCCATTGAATCTATTTAGAGAAGACAACTTAACTTTATCTACATAAATAACGTATACCTTCGATGGTATGAATAACTATAATCCATCTACTTTATGCTAAGTCTTAGTGACGACATCTCCATAAAAGCTACCCTCAATAACTCTTAAATTGTAAGTTTCTGTATGAAATGAATGTGTGAAAGAGAGTCAGTCTATCTATGGACCCTTAAAAAGTGAATATACCTAGGATTTATTTTGGTGTAAAGTATTATTTACGACCAAAACATTGTACGGTCGGCTTGTACGTAAAAGTAGGGGAGAAGCATGTCGTTTAACCGCAAGTGAAAAATGTCGTCTCTGTCTAACTAATGTGCATGTTTTTGGTTTTCGGATCAAATTTCCTCGTCATCCTCTTTCACTTTTTTCCATCTCTTTTTACATTTAAGCCCCATACAGCATACAGCAAAAGGAATTTTCAAGCGGGCTATGTTACTAAGTTATAAGTCCTGTTCTTGCTTTCAATCCCATCTTTCCACATATAAGGTATGTGGCATTAGGAATTGAAAACTTTGCATATGTGTAAACCTATGAAGTGTATAGGTAACTTAAAGTTAAGGGTCCTATAATATTTCTTGAAATGATGGACGACGTTATTATTATGAATACTTTAACTAAGAGCTAACATCCAAGAAAATTAAAAGGAGTGACAAATAAAACAGTTAAGTGTACGAAAAATGCATAGCAATACTTGTGAATGATGTAAGCGAACTAAAAGTCTTACTAAATAATTTGCCATGAATGAAAAGCAGCAATTTGCATGTAAACAAATAGACGGAACAGGAAGCTGTAATTTCGCTTCGAGTAAATGCATCCATTCATTCCACAAGGAAAATCAATGCGGTCATGTGTACTGATGTAAATACATATGGAGAATATGTATTTGTTTAATAAGAATTTATACTCAAAAAGCAGTTATCAAGAGATTATAATACATCAAATGCATTAATTCAAGTAGGATATATGATCAAAGCAGCATCATTCAACAGCATTGTATACATATTACATAATGCTTGCATTCAGATATTTAAAATATTATTCCTAATGAACATGCATATATGCAAGCGTTTTGATAAACTCGAGAACTCGGAGGGGATGATAAATCCGAATCAACATCACTCAAAGCGGCAAGCCCGCTGGGTCGACGACCTGCACATAAAAATGCAGCCAGAGAGCATATAACATAATTAATGACGTTTTAACACCGATAACATTATAGTATGAAGACTCAAATGAAAGGAGAAGTTCCTCTATGATGGATGTACACAAATGTCATACAGTATACACATATGACAGTATTATTACGAATCTAAAATGAGGACGGTGATTTTAAAAGGTTTCTATGCATAAAACAATGATTTCGTATGTGCGGGAGCCACAGCCTTTACTGAAACAGTGATTCATCCATTTATTGCTTAACTCTTATACTAGCTTTTCAATATTCCAACATAGGAATATATAAATATTGTTCTACGTGAACGTTCTTCCTTAATTAAGCTTTCGGTATATGAGTCTTCGCATTTCATCAACGTTCACGGCTATTGTTGCCTCTTATACAATCAAAAATAGAACACCGCTGGTAATTACAATAACAATAAAGTATTCATCGTCTGTGCAGAATTGCAAAGCATACCCACCTATAAATTTAGGGGAGGTGCATATGTAAACAAGATGTTGATATTTAAGAGAAGAGATGCATGCACAGGAGAGCCTAATGCGTGCAAATGATTAAATTATGGAGATGATCATGTACGTCTAAATTTAACTTTGTTTTCATGTTAATTCCTAATTAGGCCAAATGTATGCCGCTCACGACACCGGAACTACTGTTGTCCTGGATGGACGCAAAAACCTCACACTGGGCTTTGTGTCATTCGTAAGTACACAATAACAATACGAACGCATATACCTATAATTCTCTAAAGACAGTCTAAGATTTATCAATATGATTAAATTATTCAAAGCATTCACTACACAATTTGCTTTAATTTTTGCATTCTTTTTAACACATACAATAGCAATATGTACTCGGCCATGTGGAGCTGGACGTTGTGTTAAGCCCAACTTATGCTTGTGCGATGGTGGGTCTGTAGGAACCCAATGTTCCGGGTCCAGGGACAGAGGTATTCGTATGTATCCAATAAATTTACAATAAATTATCAAAACAAATTCGACTGAAAATGGGCAGAATACTTTATTTTGATTCTAATTATGAGGATTTATAATCTAATGTTTCTCAAAGACAAAACTCTGCCATGTTTTCCAATGGTATAAAAAGTTGCCAAGTATGTATACCGTTTACGGGGTTTTCCCTGAAAAAAAACGTCTCAATGGCAGATATTTAAAGAGTAAATAAGTAATTTAAAATAATTAATAAAAGTCAGGTTAAGATTACTAGAAAATCTTTGACCATTTTCTCTTCAAATTTGTAGTACGAAAATGGTAGCTATCTTGTCTAATTACATGCTTTATAAAAAACCTGTGAGTTACTATTGTAATGAATTTTGATTGCATTGGTGTATATGCCAAAAAAATCAAATTTCTAAATGGCAACAACAGCCATTTAGGTATAGATACCTAGAATAATTCCAGAAATGTTTTCCATTTCCAAAGCAGTATTTACATAATAATATCCCTTATTTTACTCCTTTCATAGAACACGGCAATAATGGTCGTCCAGGATTACCCGGTTCAAGCAACGGCGGTGGAGGTTCGTCCTCATCAAGTTGTCAAATCACCTGTTTAAATGGAGGAACCTGCATTAATAACAAATGTCAATGTCGGACTGGCTACCAGGGTGAATATTGTGGAGAACGTGAGTTAATGCTTATTACATTCCTAATTTCTTTTTAAATTCCAATGCATTCATCATCATTCATTAAATTATGAAATTCGTGTAAGAAGTATAAGAACTTTCAGATAAGTCAAGTTGGAAGGTCATGAAATACATGTGGTATTAACTCAATAAATAATTATATGTAATTTTGAATGATCTAGTGATTTTATTAATTTAGTTTTTAAATTTGTTTTTAATAAAAAATATAATGTCATCTAATATTGTATTTGTTTCAGCTGTTTGTCGTGAACCTTGTCAGAACGGTGGTCGTTGTATTGGACCCGACAGGTGTGCTTGCGTTTATGGATTCACCGGTCGGAAATGTGAAGCAGGTGAGAAACGAGTTTATTCTACTATAAAATGCAAACGGAACTTTGTACTTTTAGTTATCTACTTCTTACTTCACCCATGCATCTATGCAGATGAGACAATAATAGTAGCATGCAATTTGTTACAAAACAAAGCCATGACATATGACAAATGATGATTTGCAATATCACACTGGCAATGAAAATAGGAAACAACAGAAACTTGACTAATTGCGTTAAGTGTTTTTGACACTCCGCCACTTACAATTGGGTTCGCCATAAGTAAGTACACCATTGAGAAGCATATGGAGACTTTCTGAATTCGCAATTGTCCCCAAATGTTGCAATTTTGCTGTAGTATGTACATTATGTATGTATGTATATATTATATAAATATGTTAAATTTCTTTTCTTTTTTTCTATTCCCTTTTTTACACGTACCGAATTTGCGTGGGTGTCAAAAGACTTTCTAAGAAAGTCTTTCAGCTACTGAAAGGAACCGAACCTGAACTTTGAGTGCGTTTTTTGGATGAGCTTCAAGTCGTTTTTTGTAATGAGCAATATCTTTGTAAAAACGAACTGCCGTGAAAGCTATTAGATTGATTTCATGCAGAAAATGCATACGACCAAAGAAACGTTTTATGCATACAAGATTTTATCTATAAAGGAGCCTTATAAGTTGGACTGATGATGAAAATTTATATTATATTACTACCATCGTCTTCATTGAAAATAATAAAGGGAAACCATTTAGCGAGATAAAATATGCGTTGCCATAAGCTTGTATTCGCTATAACAGGAAATAAACTACTTGTTGATGAATTAATTGAGTTTAATGTGAGAGCCTTTAACGTGACCGTATTGAATAGAAGCTAGGGTGTCTAGGCTCTGCTTTTCGTGCGCGGTTTTATTTTTTGGTACATGGACTCATACTCTATACAATTATCCAATTAGAAATTGTGATGAAATATATTAACATTAACATGAGAATGTCGAGGGTGATTGAACTTTCCGCTCTGCTTTGGGTGTAAAAATTATGGGATTAAGCTGTGAGATGAGCTACGAAAATATTATTTTTCAAGCAATCAAGATACTTGTCATTTTTTGCACAGTTGATGCTCCTCAGCACTTACGTATGTAAATATAATTTTAGCTCTCATCATGCAAAAACTAGACGGAGAGCTGCATTCAGGATTCTCCTAATCATTAAATGTCAGTTTTTATCTGCCTTCTCATTTTACGGACATAAGCAGAGTCATATAATCCTAGCAAAATTGCTTATTAATGGGCGGTTGCTTACATAGGGAAACGTTAACTTGAAGAAAAAACTTTTCAGATGTCTCATAACGTATGTATATAGGCATGAGTGCATAGAGATTTCGATCGTCTCCTTTTGAACTAATGTCATGATATAAATAATCACAAGCTGCCAATAATGACTTTCTTAATAGGAAGTTTTGACCCGCCTTGCTATTTTGATTTATGAGCTAATTCATGGACTCACATGTACTGAATAAGTCCACAAGAGGCTCAATAGTTAAAAAGAAATGCATTAAGTTAATGACGAGATTACCATTGTCTGATGAAAGATTACAGAACTGGTCCGTGTTACACCCGAATCAGCGGCAACACATGTGGAGGGCAGCTGCAGGGAGTTGTGTGTACAAGACAACTTTGTTGTGCTACTGTCGGCAAGGCGTGGGGTCATCCTTGTGAGCCCTGTCCTTCTCAATTGGACTGTGAGCAAGGCCATTTAAAGAACATACATTCGGGGCAATGCATTGACGTGGATGAATGCGAAGCTATACCTGGAATTTGCGAGGGTGGAAAATGCATCAATACACCCGGTAGCTTTCGATGTGAATGCCCACCTGGGCAAGTTCCAAGAGATGGTACATCTGGTCCTTGCCAAGATGAGGATGAATGTCTCAAGCCTGGAATTTGTGCTCACGGAAGGTGTATCAATACGGATCAGGGGTATTACTGTATTTGCGATAGAGGTTTCATTCCGTCCCAAGACCGACGCGTTTGTATTGGTACTTGCTTGATTACTCAGATTTATAATTTTACATATATGCATTAAGTAGTATATGTAGCTTACAAGCCTTCCAGAAAGCTCTCATTTCCGGAATACACATTACATGAATCTATAATATAACCTATAATAATATACAGATAGGTAATGTAGATAGATGTATGTACGCACTTTAATTTTAAGCTCTGGTGTACTTGCCTTTCTAAATGCAGATGCCAGACAAGGTAATTGCTTCACTTCCGTTTTCCGAGGCATTTGCCGCGGGAAGTTATCTGTCCGACTGACTAGAAGAGATTGCTGCTGTGGTGTTAATATGGGAAAGGGATGGGGAGATGAGAATAATTGCGACATGTGCCCTTCCAGTGATACTGGTAACTCCATCAAATTGCATATTACTGTAGTGTAACTACAGATTTTATTATTCCACCGTTCACACTAATGCATACATGCTACTCTATATTTATGTGCATCTGTAATATTCTAATAGCGGCTTACAGGGAGCTCTGCGTGGAACCTGGTTTGTTGATGCAAGTTGATGAGTGTGGCTTGAGACCCGATATTTGTGGGAATGGACGATGTATTGATATTGCTGATGGTTACCGATGTGAATGTAATCCTGGGTATAGCCAGCGTTCACCAATGGCGCCATGTGAAGATCTGGATGAGTGTCGATTGCAAACTGGTCTTTGTCAAGGTGGGAGATGCGTCAATACTCCTGGAAGCTTCAAATGCCTATGTCCGAATGGCTTCGATGTCTCGTCGGATGGACGTTTTTGCATCGGTCTGTACAAGCACATGCAATTCATGCATTCGCAAATATAACAGTACTGACATGTAATGAATAATAATGTAGTGGTAGCAGTGATAGTGAGAAAAATATTTATTTATTTTGCACAGATCACGATGAATGTAGTGAGACTGGCATGTGTGCAAACGGGGTTTGTATAAATATGGATGGGTCGTTCAAGTGTCAGTGCAAAGATGGGTATATATTATCACCAACGGGACATGCTTGTATAGGTAACTGGCATATTTTTTAAACATTTTATTATATTGCAGTTTGACTTTTGAACTCTTTATCGTCAATACATTAATGTCAGAATCTGAAGCCTATAACTTTAATATACTTCAGACTTGGATGAGTGTTACGAAAATCCTCGTATATGCCTTTCCGGGAGATGTGAAAACACTCCAGGGTCATACAAATGTACTTGTCTGGATGGATTTACCCCATCCACGGATCAAGCTTTTTGCGTAGATAAAGATGAATGTGCAGAAACTGGAATGTGTGAAAATGGTCGTTGTTTAAATATGGACGGGTCCTTCAAATGCGTTTGCAATCCTGGTTATCGACTTGGACCGACTGGAAAACATTGTATAGGTAATGTGGAAAATGGAATTTCTTAAAACTTCTGTTCGTATTTTCAAAGAATTAAAATTTTCTGGTTTCATGATAAGACTTGTTTTGAATTCAAGACATCAACGAATGTGACCAATTTCCTTGCCAGGGAGGTCGATGCGTGAATACCAGAGGTAGTTTTAAGTGCGAATGCCTTCCTGGATTTAATGTCGGACCGGATGGAAGAACTTGTTTAGGTTGGTGTAAAATACAGATTTGTGTATCTATGTACTGACTTTGAAATTGAATAAGTCTTATTGCGTATATCTTTTGATTGGAGATATCACTTCACTCAATTATATAGGCCAGGGTTATCTCAACTTGTGATATTGTCAATGATGAAGTTAACTTTGACCTATGCTGATCTGTTTTAGACACTCAACGCGACTTGTGTTATGCTCAGTTTCGGGATGGTTTATGCTCTGGACCTTCAAGTTCTCCCGTACCCCGTTCAACTTGTTGCTGTTGTACTGTTGTGCTAGGACAACCAATGGGCTGGGGAACTCCATGTAAACCATGCCCCATGCCAAGCACTCCTGAATTCGATATGCTATGCCCACATGGAGCTGGAATGACTCACAATGGCGATGGTACGTTAACTAATAAAAAATACTATGAATCAATTCTCAATTATGCATGTACAATAACTTATTTTATTTTGGACCTCATTTCAGATATAAATGAGTGTGCTCAAAACCCAAACATCTGCGTGAATGGTGCGTGTGAGAATTTGTTGGGAACTTACCGCTGTATTTGTGATCATGGATACCAAGTAGATCCGACTGGAAAACTATGTAACGATATAAATGAATGTGAGATTGATGGGTTGTTGTGTGGTGGAGGCCAATGCAAAAATACACCTGGAAGTTTCCAAGTAAGTTTGTAGTTTTTTAGTTATGTATTAATGGTCAGTGAGTAGCCATAATGATATAACTCTTTTGATGTATGCTTTTACATTATAGTGCATTTGTCCGACTGGAACTCAGTACGATGCTAGAACTCAAGTTTGTCAAGATGTGGACGAATGTCGAGATAAGAGTCAAGACACATGCACCAATGGACGATGTATAAATACTATTGGATCCTTCCGTTGTGAATGTGACGATGGTTACGTACTGGATAACAGTGGGAGAATTTGCATTGGTTAGAACTTAACTACCCCAAGAATTTATATTTATTTGCACAAGACACACACCTGCATGCTATAAAAATATTTTCCAACACTTCTAGACAATCGAAAAGGCTCATGCTGGACTAAGGCAGTTGCTGGAAAATGCGAAGGGAATTTGAAGCGACCTATGTTGCGCTCCGAATGTTGCTGCTCCGTTGGTAAAGCATGGGGA
This sequence comes from Lipothrix lubbocki, assembly GCA_034696945.1. Lineage (NCBI taxonomy): Eukaryota > Metazoa > Arthropoda > Collembola > Symphypleona > Sminthuridae > Lipothrix > Lipothrix lubbocki. Next base: position 8,721 of record JAQGAK010002194.1, read on the forward strand.
AGTCCATGTGAGGTTTGCGATCCAAGATTGTGTGAATGCCAGCCTGGTTATGCTAAGGTAGGTACAATTTTTTCGATTATAAGCATTTGATTTAATTATGCTAGAGCCTGATGACATTACTATATTAATCATAAATGCAACAGTTGGACGGAAAAACGTGCACGGATATCAATGAGTGCGACCTTCACCCAGGTATATGCCAAGGTGGTGGAACTTGTGTCAATACAGAGGGTTCATTTACATGCACGTGAGTTTTATTATTCTTTAATCAAATCCTTTTTTTTAGAGTTCTGCTTTAATTGGAAAAATTCTATTTGATGCAGATGTCCACCAGGTTTAGAATTGGAAGCTGGAGGAACTCGCTGTGTGGACAAAAGAGAAGAACTGTGTTACATGCAAGCAAAACATGGCGTATGTACTAAACCGTTAGATGGCTATTATTTGCGTGCCGATTGTTGCTGTTCAGTGGGTCGCGCTTGGGGTCGCGAATGCCTTCCGTGTCCAAGACCGGGGAGTGAAGCTATGACTCAACTCTGTCCGAGAGGAATGGGTTCCTCTGGACGGAAAGATATCAATGAATGTATTATGATCCCGGGATTGTGTGAAAATGGGAGATGTCGAAACACGGTAGGATCGTACACATGTCGCTGTAACCAGGGATTTGCTTTGGACGAAGACGGAATCAAGTGCATAGGTGTGTTAACTTTGACAATCTCAATTTAGGAACTTGAGAGATAATTTGGAGTTTAAGAACGTCCATGAATTACGGCTTATTATATTTATTAAATTTAGATATTGACGAATGCTCGATTATGGCTGGAGTATGCGGAAACGGTACATGTCGAAACATTCCGGGCAGCTTTACTTGCATTTGTGAAGAAGGATTTGAATCTACAATGATGATGCAAACGTGCATGGGTGACTAACCGTTTATTTAATATTTGACGTTCATTAATAGAGGAGTGGTCTTCGTAACGCAATTCGCATAAGCTTAACACAAAAATATTTGCTTCACATGGTAGATATCGATGAATGCGCCCAGACTCCTGGACTTTGTCGTGGAGGCCGATGTGTTAATACGCCAGGTAGCTTCAGATGTGACTGTCCGCCAGGTTTAGAACTTGCTCCAAACAAAAGAGAATGCAAAGACATTGACGAATGTTCTAGGACCAGTGGGATTTGTTCCAATGGAGTTTGTGAAAATATGATGGGCACATACCAGTGTGTTTGTAATGAAGGGTATCAGCAAATCGGAAGTAACAGAGCCCATTGCGAAGGTGTGTTGCAATTTGGAAATAAAATACCAGTAGTCATGTTTGTATTATGCAATATTATATTTACATTAATGAATGTATACACTAATCAAAACGTCTCATTGAATAGACATCGATGAATGTTCTGTAAACAACGGTGGCTGCGATGCGATTTGTATAAACACACCAGGAAGTTACTCGTGTGCTTGTAGTCCTGGTTACATGCTACTCATGGATGGAAAAACATGTACAGATGTCGATGAATGCAAAGATAACTCTCGTGTGTGTAATGGTGGTAAATGTGCCAACACTCCAGGAGGCTACACGTGTGAATGTACGGCAGGACTAATGCCCTCTCCCGATGGTTCTACCTGTTTGGGTTGGTTTTATCTTACTTTGCATACCAAAAAGCATGAAAAATTGCATATTTACCAAGCAGTTGGTTATTTGAATTAAGTTTCATAGGTACCATTAGTTGACACCTTAATAATAATGAAAATGAAGCATGTCCTGCATATGCTATACTTGTTACTTACGAATAATAATGTAATTAAATATATGCATTGTATACACGAACGTTGACAGACGTTGACGAATGTCGACTTGACCAAGGCGTTTGTGGTCCTGGGCATTGTGAGAACACTTTAGGCTCTTTCATGTGTCGCTGTGATGATGGATTTTCTGTGAGACCTGAGCTTGGTCCTGCTTGTACGGATGAGGATGAATGTGTACTTGGGAATTTCGTTTGCAATCCAAATGCTGAATGTGTTAATTCAGAGGTAAAAAAAACAAGATCGATTTTCTTATATTAGTATTATTACACAAGCTTTGGAATGTGTTTAATTGTAGGCCGGATGGAATGCAATTTAATCTTTTACCTTTTTCGTCCTGTTTTGTGTAGGGTTCTTATGAGTGTCGCTGTCGAGAGGGCTTTACAGGCGATGGGACTTCTTGTCGCGATATCAATGAGTGCCAAGTGAACAATGGTGGATGTCACCAGGATGCTCAGTGCATTAACACTGAGGGTTCATTTCGAGTTAGCTCCTACAGATATTATTTGTATACTTTATTTGGTCATGTTACGAGGGATGAAATTGATACCGACGAGAGATTAAGCTCTAAATAAAACTGTTGACTTTGACAGTGTGCCTGTGATGCTGGATTTGAAGGAGATGGCTACTCTTGTCAGGACATTGACGAGTGTTCAAATAACCCCAACTTATGTGAGAATGGACAATGCTTGAACCACCCGGGGTCATTTCGATGTGAATGTGATATGGGTTTTATGAACAAGGATGAAGACGATCATGTTTGCGTGGGTAAGAGAACATTGTCGTTGTTCCTGTCAAATGTATTTATTGCCAGTGTCATCACTTTTCCGTGTCATGTATTGCATTACTTATACTTAGACATTGACGAATGCAGCCTCTTCCAACGCTTATGTGTATTTGGCCGGTGTGAAAATATTCATGGAATGTTCAGATGCATTTGCAACAAAGGTTATCAACTCGATCCTACAGGAGGTGAATACTTTGCAATTGAGACTTTTGAACTTAACATTTGAAACTTTTTTTAAACTTATGGTAGTATGGCACCAAGGAATTTACGCAGAAATTTTTAATCCAAAGGTAACTGTACGGACATTAACGAATGTGAGAATCCACATTCATGCCAGTATGGAACCTGCATAAATACTCAGGGTGGTTATACTTGTCAGTGTCCACCTAATTATGAACTTGTAGAAGCTGGAAATGCCTGTGTTGGTAATTTGATGTTTTAACTTTCATACTTTGGATGAAGTCGAAATAGAATCTGAAGTTGGTAGTATCACTGTATAGATAAGCGGAAAAGTCAGTGCTACTTGGACGCCGGTGATGACCTCAGTCGGGGAAGACGTCCACCCTTTACTGGGAGGAGAGAATGTGCCAGACCTGTTGGCGACCTTATGACACAAGCTACTTGTTGTTGCTCAGTTGGGACAGCTTGGGGGCCTTTGTGCGAATCTTGCCCTTTGCCTGGGTCAGATGAGCACAATGCATTATGTGCTGGAGGACCTGGTTTCAGACCGAATGGAAATACGGTACAGTGTTATTAATTGTCGAGTGTATTTAATGTTATAGAAGTTTGTAATGTTATTGTGACACTGTGATCATGTAATCCCAATGCCGACCAGGTAGTTCTTGAGGACATTGACGAATGCGATGAAATGACTCACATATGTGATCATGGCAAGTGTACCAATACGTTTGGAAGTTTCATGTGTACTTGTGACCCTGGATACCGATTAGATACTTCAAAGGCTATGTGTGTTGGTAAGAAAATATTTGATATTGATTGTTGCTAATTTATTTTTACAAATATAAATATCAATTGAATAAACATTTATTATTAGACATCAACGAATGTATTGAGGATCCTGGAACTTGTGGAGTTGGCACTTGTGTGAATGAAAATGGAGGGTATCACTGCTTGTGCCCAGATGGATACATGTTACTTCCCAATGGACGTAATGACCCGATTTAATTCACTTTTTATTATTTTGAATTTAAATGAATGCTCATAAGTTGGTAGTTAATAAGCTTAATTAGAATTAGAAATTTAATTCACATGAACATTTTAGGTGAATGTGTGGATATGAGGAAGGAAGCTTGTTACATGGAATTTAATGCTACAAATCAAACGTGTTCCCAGCCGATGGCACAGAGACAAACTCGAATGTTATGCTGCTGCTCCATGGGGGCTGCATGGGGAGAAGATTGCTCCCCATGTCCAAAATCATCATCTCGTAATATCTTCGTAAAGAAATTGTTTATATATTTTGTGTACACTTCTATATATTTTGTATTATTTATCTCCTTTACAGCCGAGTACACTTCACTTTGTGGACTGCGTCCTGGTCAAATAATAAATCCGATAACAAAGCAGCCTGAAGAGATTGATGAATGTGCATTAATGCCTCAGATGTGTAGAAACGGTATCTGTATCAATACACCAACATCCTTCCGGTGTGAATGCTTCCGAGGGTTTATTTACGATGATGAGACACATTCTTGCATTGGTAAATAAAGTTTTTCTTTTCTTTTTTTTCGTCTTGTAAAATTAATAAGTAAGAAAAATGGCTTCATTGAGCATACACGTTATTTGGAGTTTACTCATTCAATTCAGATAGCAAGTATCATTTGATATTACAGATGACAATGAATGTAGCCGAAGTCCAAATCCTTGCCATGGAAATGCTCAATGCTTAAATATTCCTGGAAGTTTTGAATGCCGCTGTCCAGAAGGTTATCGTTTGGATCATAGCCAGCGTGGTTGTCTGGGTAAATCAACAAAGCCTTTCTGAAATTAATTACTGTATTGTCTCGTCTTATTCAAAAATGCAGCTACAGGTATTAAATTGTAAAATGAATTCAAATTTCAATGGCATGCCTTTGTCTTTCAGATATAAACGAATGTTTGGAACGTCAAGGAGTGTGCAGTTATGGGGAATGCAACAACTTCCAAGGAAGTTTCCAGTGTATTTGTCGAAATGGATTTACTCTGACACCAGCCAGAGACTCATGTATTGATGTTGATGAATGCTCCCGAAATCCTAACATTTGTAACAACGGTACCTGCATAAATACTTTGGGATCGTACAAGTGCATTTGCCATGGCGGATTCAAACTTAGTTCAAACAATGATTGTGAGGATATGGACGAATGCTCCATGATGCTGGGAGCTTGTAGAAATGGCCGATGTCGCAATACCATCGGATCTTTCACTTGCCAATGTGCGGACGGCTATGTGCTCACACCAGATAGTCATAATTGTCGAGATGTAAACGAGTGTGAGGAAATACCCAATACTTGTCCTAAACCTGGATCATGTCAGAATATTATGGGATCGTATATGTGCTCTTGCCCTGCTGGGTATGAAATCTCTCAGGATGGAAAATATTGCAGGGGTAACGTAAAGTTAAAAAATACTCTATTTGAACAATACACAATTACTTTGGTTACACAATTACTTTATTCGGAATTTGCAGATATTAATGAATGTCAGCTAAATACAAATTTGTGCACTGATGGACAATGCCTTAACACAGATGGAAGTTTCTTATGTGTTTGTCCAGAAAATTATGTACTTAGTCCAGACGGGAAAAGATGCGTGGATATTCGTCAAGAGCTCTGCTATGACAATTATACTTCCATTGGTTGGTTAAGATCTAGCAAGCTCAAACATCATTAGCTGTATGAGTCCGATAATAATATTTTGTTTATTTTCCCGAAGGTTCAAACGTATACAGCCGAGGTGTGTGTACAAGTCCTCGACGGGGCTACGTGAGTCGTATGACTTGTTGCTGCACTGGTGCAAAAGCTTGGGGATCTACTTGTGAAGAATGTCCCAAAGCTGGAAGCAGTAAAAAAATACTTTTGTGCAAATACTGATAGGCCATCATAATCATAACTGCTTGCCTTTTGGCCTTGTATCATATGTAAAGAAATTTCTCACCAACTTGTAAAAATTGGGAATGTTCTAGGCGAACTACAGAAACTTTGTCCCGATGGTTTGGGAAGGGGTGACTCGGGACAAGATTTAGATGAGTGTGCTATTATGCTAGATGTGTGCGAGGGAGGTGAGTGTGTAAATACGGATGGCTCTTTTAGATGTGAGTGCCCGCAAGGTTTTGTCCTAGATCCATCGGGCAAAAAATGTATTGGTGAGTAATGTCGTACTTTAACTTTATAGGTAATGGATATTTTATTAAAATACTAGTAATGTCGTCCATGAGACTGAATGAGTTTGTCAACTCTTATTCACAACTAAGTTTTAAATTGAAGTACATAAAATTATAGATGATAATGAATGCACCGTAAATAACGTTTGTGGAAACGGAACTTGTTTCAACGTTGATGGAAGTTTTGAGTGTACTTGTGCGGATGGATTTGCCCCAGGCCCCATGCAAACTTGTGAAGATGTAGACGAATGTCGGGAAAGAAGTCACCAGTGTGCTTTCCGATGTCATAATACCCTTGGGACATATAAATGTGCTTGTCCATATGGTTATGCTTTGGCGCCGGATGGGAAGCATTGCAATGATGTGGATGAATGCGTAACGCCAGCAAACAATTGTAAATTTCAGTGTAAAAATTTGATCGGATCATTCATGTGTGTTTGTCCGGAAGGCTACCAACAAGTAAATGCACTTAAAGCTTTGTAATATTGTATTTATATTTTCTACGTAAAAACACTTTATAGGTATATCTTCTATTTTCATATCAAATTTTATTAGATTGGATCAGGAGACGATTGCAGGGATATAAACGAATGTACAAATCAACCAGGTATTTGTCAAAATGGGGTCTGTGTCAACTTACAAGGGTCATTCCGCTGTGAATGCTATGATGGGTTTGAACCGTCATCCGACTATACAAAGTGCATTGGTAAGTACATCACATTTTATTTTTTCTAACTATAATGAGTCCAATGCACACATACCTATCATTTAGGACATTCCTTACTACTATCTTCAACATTTTTTAAATTAATTCAGATCGTCGGCAAGGTTATTGTTATCGACACCTGGTAGGAGGGCAATGTACAACCAGGGATTCCACATCACTAACCAGAACGACAAAAGCAGACTGTTGCTGTACCATGGGAGCTGCATGGGGTCCTCGATGCGAGCACTGTCCGAAATTGGGATCAACTCAACACAAAGAATTATGTTTAGAAGCAGGTTATTCCATTGATGGTGCAGGTACAAAATTCAATAACGATAATCCTGTCATTATTGCCACATTTTATGTATATCTTCATGCAAGTTAAATAAGCCTTGATACAAGTTTTAATATCCATTTTCAGACATAGACGAATGTCAAATTCTCCCTGATCTCTGCAAGCATGGTTCCTGCATTAACACTCTGGGATCATACAGATGTATGTGCCACAAGGGTTACAAACCGGATGTAACTGGAACTAGATGCGTAGGTATGAGTTCAGAATGAAACCCCACTCCGATGCTTCCTTCATTACTTATGTTTGTATTTAAAAGATTTTGAACTAATGTCCTTGCATGTACAGATATCAATGAATGTGAGCTCATTCCAAAGGTATGTCAGCAGTCATGTGAGAATACGGATGGCAGCTTCATCTGCACTTGTCCGGCTGGATTCACTCTCAGCAGTGACGGAATAACTTGTAGAGATATAGATGAATGTGCAACCGGAAGACACGGCTGTCAACATGAATGCGTCAACACACAAGGCAGCTATAAGTGTACATGCTCCAAAGGATTTAGTCAAGTTGGAGATCAATGCTTAGGTATGTATGCTGCATCATTTACTTTTCTCATTTGGTGAAACCATATTAATTACTTATATATAAATGTTTTGTTGCAGATATAAATTAATTAATAATTTATTATTATAGATATAAATGAGTGTGCTGAACAATCTGGACTATGTCCTCCGCCTGGTACTTGCATAAACACCATGGGAAGTTTCAAATGCATCTGCCCACGCGGTTTTACGCCCGATCCAAGTGGAACCATGTGTCTTGATAATGATGAATGTACGGATGATTCCAGATGTCAGCACGGCTGTCAGGTTAGGAGTGTTGTAGTAACGTTATTTTACAGTTGGATTCCCAAAGCTTAGTTGTGCTTATAGCGAACATTGTTTTAAAGAATGTGGTAGGTGGCTACCGATGTGCCTGTCCAGATGGATACGCTCAACATTATTACTACAACCAATGCGTGGACGAAGATGAATGCAACCAGAATGTTTGCGGGAATGCAGCTTGTCAGAATACAGCTGGTGGCTACAGATGTCAGTGTCCAGAGGGCTATCAGTTTGACAACCTTTTGCACATTTGTGTTCAGGTGCTTGACAGATTCAAACACAGATTAGGATTTTAACACGTAATCTTGAATATATTTTGGAAATGGCTGACGTATGTATTTAACCTTGGAAAATCATTCTCTGTTCTCAGCTAAGTAATAATTGCCTGGGAAGTCCATGCACCTTCGGATGTTCCTCGTATGGATCAGAGGGATTTATTTGCGGATGTCCTATCGGTTACAATCGCATTGGACAGGTTTGCAGCAGATGTCCTTTTTCGCAAAAGCAAAACATTTCCATAGAACTCAATTCAAGTAGAAATAAGATATATTTAGATATCAACGTAATGTAAATCTATATTACTCAGGGCCACTGTCTATCCACAATCACGCCACCAGCATATGGAGCCTATGATATTGAAGATCCATCATTGGTTTCCGAGGGAACGGACAAATATATTGCAACCGAAGGTTGCTTCTCCTGTAAGGTACGTGGGTACTGCTTTTGTAAAAGCATCATTGTGCAACTGTTGAACTTGACATCAGTATCTCTCTTTTGTTCTATTATTAAGAATAAATGGATGTAGCAAACGTCATTTGACAGATGTATTTCTTTCGTTTGTACATTACTTATGTAGGTTGGAGCTCAAAGTAGAGGTGGTCGAGGTCGGCGTTCAATTAGCACCTCAATGTCAAACCTTACCATGGTTTCGACGGGCCTGAGATCTTTGGATATACATCACAGGGAGTTGGACGATCAGGTTATTTTGATGGTTCCCATGGACCACACCCGTCCACGCTATAAGATCCTTAGCCTTCAACCATCGCTTACTTATATGGTAGGGAAGTGATTCCTGAAAGGGCTTTTGGCAAATCAATTCATAGAAGTCACACTGCATGACTGCATGGAGTATCATCTTACTGACTTTTGTCCTAATTCTTGCGTACTCAATAAAACTTCGTCTCCTAACCTTGATATCGTTGTTTTGATTGTAACCTGGATACCTTAATGGAATTTTCCTATTTATCACCAGTTCTAGAAATATGGCTGTCATAAAATAGATTTAATATTAAGAAATAATTATTACAACATGTTAATCATTTCTTTTGCAGAGTCAAATGCACTATGTAATAACATCTGGAAATGAAGAAGGTTTGTTTGAAATATCCAACGAGACATCAGCTTCACTTCATTTCAAGAGGAAGACTAGAACGCCAAGAACATACGATTTGGAGATAACGGGATATAGTTGGAATCGGGATGTGTATCGACGTAGTAAAAAAGATCCATTTACACTTAGACTTAGGCTAATTGTAACGAATTGATACTCATCTAACTACTTACATATATTTCGAGACACGCAGTAATTCCGAAAACTAAAAACTTTCTCTATTCTTCAACATTTGTTATAGTATGGTTAATCATGGTGCTATTATAAACTGTTATTTTGGAAAGCATAAAAAAGTAAAAGTAAATTGTTACACAATGCATATAAAATCCGTATCCCTTTTAATTTTCACTAGTATATACTTATTACCATTTCTTCTCATTTTATTTTTGTTTGGTTGAATGTAAAACAAGTATTTTTATGTTGTGTGGAAGAACTAAGATTATATACATACCTTATATACTTTACTACATATTTAAATTATCACATAAATATCTAATTTTCTTTGAAACTACTCACGTTTTATTTATATTTTGTTGCAAGGTCTTAACCTCTATACAGTACAGTGCAGCATTTCAAAATAATAAGAGTCTTAAATCGTGTGCCAAAACATTATTGAAATTACAAAATGACGATCACGTAATAAATTATAAGGAGCTAAATAGTTGAAAAGAGACGCCCTGCCATTATTCGCTGGAATAACTCGAAGTAATCAGCTTTAAAATATTTAGAAAAATAACCGAATTTAACCCTAATGTAAGTAACCTATTTCGGAAGGTTATTAGGAAATAATGTAATTGTAGGTAGAATAAGAATGTAATTAAAAAGATTAAAATAATATTTTCTATGAATCCGGATTAATAAGTTATACATATAAGCACACTAAAGAGCTAGAGATTAGAGTTTTTGAGTAAATATAGAAATAATAAATTAACAGTAGTATCTCATTTTAATATAGGGCTGCAGAGCAGTTGTTTCAGGTATGTTTGAAAAAATGCTAGTAATTATTTTAAAATCCATCGTATTCGGAGCTACAACTATAAGGATATGAGGAGCGGCGTGTGGTTATAAAAATAAAAATTACTTTAAAATAAAAAGTATGGACAAATATATTGGTACGCACAGGTTTTAAATAATGTCAAAATCAACAGTCTTCCCATTCAATACTATCTTATAAATGTGTTGATGAGAACAGCTTATACAAATCCTGCAAAGTACACTTGTGGCTATTTCATCAAATCAGTATGTCTAGTTATGTTTGGTTCAATATCTAAATAAATATTGTGTTTGTAATATTTCTATCTTGTTTTTATTGGGCATCTTTATACATGTAGCTATACATACCTATACTGCATTAGATAAATACATATTCATTGCTCCAAATAAAGTTTCTAATCAAGCTTCATTCTATGTGGAATCCCAAAGATTCAACAACTGTGTGCCTACTTTCACTTGCTTTCTCCATTATGCGGAGAAAGACAGTATGTATATAAGTAACGTTTTGAAGTCGCAGGATTAAAATTCTAAGAAAATTCATTTTGGCCTAATCTTCCCACGGTTTCGTAACTATGGAAATATCAAAATGTATGGGCGTTATCAGTTCATACGAAATAAGCACCTATTATAGGTAGAAAATAAACATAAATAAACAGGTAAATAAACATCTAGTGTAGTTATCCTGAATATCCGAAATATATCCCAGCCTTATAGAAGGCACCGTTATTTTGGAAAAAAATGCAATTGGAATCATTTGTAGCATAAATATGTTGTACTGTAACTCATCACATATATGACGAATCTTCACGAGTGACAGGCTCTAACCAAGCATTAAGAAAATGTGTGGGATAGTCCCTTGGAAACCACAATAAGAAGAATTATTTGCTACATATGAACAGGCATAGGCATAAATGTATATATGTAGATCTTATTGCAAATACAAAAGAGGCATTATGAGCCATCAAAGGACACGAAGAAAGAAAAAGATCTAAAATCATCATGCCATTATATGTGTTATCCGAAATTAATACAAACGTCCACAAATGTCCTTCACGGCCTCCTTATAAAAGGCGAATTTCAATCGGGATCTTTAGTAATGACCGGAATGCCCACCTGATGCACAAAATCTTATTGTGGGCAGATAGCTAATCTTTAACAAACATTTTTGCAATTATTTTTTCATCTCACAATCCTTTATATCCGTAGCACTCATTCCGTGATCAAAGAGTTGAAATATTTTTTATGAATATTTTCCACAAATAGAAACCTTATCTAAACTTGTGTTTTTCAGAAAGCACATATTTTTCAAAACAGTCTTTACTCGTCTATTCTTGCCTATTTCAATTAACTATATATAAAGAAATCAGGTAAGACGAATATTTTTCAGGTGCTTTCTCTATAAGTATTCATTAATTTTTTGTGGGTGTATGCAACCTACTAACACACATTGTATATATGTACACTAACTATACAGAACTCCCAAAATTGACAGCGGTTGGAAAATTATATAAATTCATGTAAATCTTGATCTCACAGCAATTCCATCAACGCCATCCGGGACATCAACACACTTCCCAGAAACTATCACCATGGTCAACCGAAATTCTAACTCGGCGGGAGCTAGATACTTTTTCCAGCTTGTGAAACCTCGTCTGGTAATATTTTCTTTTCATTATAATTTTTTTCCAATTTCTTGACAATTAAAAAAATTGTGGTCAAAAGTAATGACAAATTTATAATTTTTGCAGGCGCTGATAGCAATCCTCGTCTTGTATGAAACTGGAGCTCACGTTAGCGGGTCTCATTCCCACGGAGTCCAAACTGGACGTTTAAATCAACGTGACATTGGCAAGTTGATCGACAGGGCTTTTGAGAGTTCTGTGGATGGGGAACGAGATGACGAGCCTGGTCCGTTCTTTGGGGACTTGGAAGCCGTTCCAGCATTGCCCCAGACACAAATCTCTGTTCGTAAACGAGATTGCGAACTTCCGTCTGTGGGTAAGTAATACTTAAATTAAAGGAATATTATATTTTAATAAATATAAACATGCGCGAAGTAAAATAAACAATTTTTTTAAATGACATTTTACTTATTGGCAGTTTAATATTCAATTTATTTATATTGTTATACAATTTATATTATTCAATTCATTCCCAGAATGAGCTCTCATAATTATTTTATCACTCATTATTTTAATCTCAACATTTAAAAAAATTTAAACAACTCTTTCAGCAACTCGCGGACTTCTTGGTCAGAACATAAAACGATCGTACTTTGCTACATCACCGGAAGAAATGAAGAGAAAGGTCATGGAGCAAGATGTCATGGACCATCAGATCAAGAAGAGGGAAACAACTACCGAGGGCATCCTTCCCTGGTCCTGTGACACTAAATATGAATGGAGGGATTTGGGGGCAGACCATTACCCAAGGTTTGTCCGGACGGCGGAATGCCAGTCGAAAGTTTGCGTGCGGGGATTCTTCCGGTGCAAGCCCCGGAAGTATAAAACGAAGATCCTCAAGAGAATTACTGGACCTGAATCATCTTCCTGTGAGGAGGATGATGTCTCTCTACCTGAAACTCTTCGAAGTAATTGGAGATTTATTACCGTCACTATCAATCTCTGCTGTGACTGTGCTGGGCCAGGAAGACTTCCTGCGGGCGGAGATGTTTAAAGGAATTATTATATACAGTCATTACAGAATTAAATTAGCCTCAAGAATATTTCTTGATAAATTATTAGAAAATTCTGTCATACTTGTATTATGCTTTGTGTAGGAAATAGATAATAGCTTTCTAACTCAGACTTTTTGCTTCTCTTGAAGTGAAATAATAGCATATACTTATACATGTAGTGTATGTAGTTAAAACTTATGCAAAAGAAGCTTATTCCAATGAGCTTAATTTACCTTCATTAGACTTGCTATATATAGCTATATATAGCTATAGTGTTATCTGTATATGACGGGTGTACCTTTATTAAATATATGCAATATAAATATATATTGTAATATTCGAAGTCTAAAACTATATTTTGACTTAAATGTCAGTAATATATTTTTCCTGATCCACATATAAGGTCATATGTATAAGGATATGTAATATGTAGATCAAATGCAAAATCAAATAAAAATATAAAATGCTATAGTGTGCAAAAGGTACTCCTTCCTGATTATTAATTTGTTTATATGTGGTTTCCCATATGTAATGATCTTATTTCTTGACCATTATGCATTAATACTTTCACCAAGAACAATGTTTTTGCATACTTTCCAATTGGTAACAATGCTAAATACAAACATTAATACAAAAATTAATACAAAAATTAATACAAAAATTAATACAAAAATTAATACAAAAATTAATAC
>JAQGAK010002195.1:0-22318 GCA_034696945.1 Lipothrix lubbocki
GAATTTAGCTCCAGATCTGTACTTACATAAGTGTTAAATTAATATGAACCGCAAAAATGCAAGTTGCCCCGCAAAAAATATACAATAGTACACATGTTATATACATAAGTGAAATAAATAAATATATGTAGGTAGGTATTATCGTTAATTAATAATAATAGTATATAATTAATAATTATATATTATTATTATTATATTATAAATATATATAATTATATATATATTTATAATAATATTATCAAAATAAATAGTAAATAGTGCATTAAAAAATTATTCTCATTAGAATAATTATATTATTAGTGAATGAAAAAAAGTAAATGTGTTCGTAGAAAATGTTATAAATAAATTATAAATAAATTAATAAATTTTAAAGATTATATATATTTTAATTAATTAGTACGAACGCATTTACTTATTCTTCATTCACTATTAATATAATTCTAATAAGAATAATTTTTTTCATATATTAGTTAATATTTATTTATTATTATTATAAATGTTTACTGCAAATCATTGACTTTAGTTTTATTACTTTTATTATAGAATATATGACGTAGTATAAATAAATATATTCACTGTTAAATAAACACGCATTGCGTATATGGACTTGCTGTACCTCCATTCACTATTTTTACTTGTTATAAATTGTAATATTAATTACTATATTTATATAATATATAAATATATTAATTAATGTTACAAGAGGTGATAGTGAAGTACAGTAAATCAGTAAATGGTGTACAGACCCCTCCATAAATGATATAATTATATTGACACTACGTCTATGATAGAGAGGAAGTGAGTATTAAACAGTAAATATATAGTTATTACTGCTACTATTAATATTATATACAGTAATAATATTTTTAAAAAAATTAAACTGATAATGTGTATCTACTAATAATTTTTTTTATAATTAAATAATAATGGAACTTCAGCGCGTTCCATAAACACTACGTGTGTGTTGTGTACACTGTGTGAAGCGGAGCTTCCAGTGTGACGTAGCACACAGAGGAGAGGGGCGAGTGTCTGGATTTTCATTACCTTCCCTATAGAACCTTGGAATTATGTTCTCGCTGTGCAAGTGTATGAGAGGATTTCAAGTGTTTCGAGGAAATAATAAAAAGGCCTACCTGGCACTTTTCTCAATCTTTTGTCTTGCTTTGGTTTTCTCAACAACAATGCTCAAGCAGGGTTGGACAAATCCAAGTGTCTTTAAGGAGTAAAGCACTATGAGAGCTAAAAGCTATTGTATTTCCTAATAAGCTTTTCCTAATTTTCTGGCAATTAAATGACCAACACATACATTACGAAGCAAGTCTTAATTGACCCTGAAAATCTAAAAAATCCAGAGCTGACCAAAATACTTGGTATTTTAAATACATGTATTACAAAAACGAATTTAAAACAGTGTATTTTGTAATTTGTATTTTGATAAAAAGTATTTTGAATAGTTTTGAAATGAGTGAGATGCCATTGTTGGCGATAAAAGTACTATACCGCTGGAAGTACATACAATGAAAATTTAAATAGAAGCATGATATGAAAGCAATAGTGACCACAACTTATTTATTATTACTAATCAAATCAAAACGTAGACACAAATATACGTAAATATAAAAAGCAATAGTCATTATTATAACTTTTTACCAATAAAATCATATAATTACTATAATTTACTCTGGTTTGTATGTAGCAAGCTGCAATACAACATTCTAGTTTTTTTAAATTCTAAATAATATACAAATTAGCAAAATACTGCAGGATCTAGAATGGTATTCGTGACTTACAATGTTTATTTATACAACTTTGGGAACTCTAAAAATTACAATCGCCTTATAAACCTTTTAGTCCCTTGCGAAAATAATTCTATTTTTAAAAAAGTTTAAAAGTTCCTCCATTTAAATATTTATGCCTAATTTTCTTATTTAATTTATGTCGTCTCTCAAACACTCAGCATTTTCCACCCCTGCCTCGTATTGTAATCGCAACCTATGTACCTATCGCATACATAGCACCCATACCTCAATAAAGTATTTTCCTTGACTTTTCGTATGTCTTCATTCTTCATCACATGTGAGAGCTGTGGGAAGGAGAAGTGAGAATATCGCCTTTATAGAGCTATTCCGTATATTCATGACGGTAGTCGGTATACCTATGTCAAGTTCTAGGGACAGTTCATTTATTCGCTCATAAATTGAAAACATTTTCACAACCGAATGCATTCCAATAAAATTATAATAATTTCAAGTTTCAAGATGACTAATACGTTTGATAATGCATACTTTGTTGTTGACTTTTACTAAACTAATATAACCGAGGTTATTTCATATGTTTACAAGCAAACTAACTGTAAACAGTACATGCGATTTTGGATAAACAATTCTTAGATCTAAAATTAAAAAAGCCTAAAAATTACAAAAAATTACGGCGCAACAACTAACCATTTAAATCGCAAAATAAAGAAAATAAGCAGTAATAAAAATTTAACTACAAAAATTAGCAAATCCATTAAATCAACAACGACAAAATAATCAAATGAATAAAACGACAAAAATGTAAATTACAAAAGTTATCTAACTAAATAAAACAAACAACACAAACGCCAACTTTGAAAATAAATGAATAAATAAAACAAATAAAAAGTAGCAAACGACTAAATGTTTTACTAAATACAGAAATGTTTTTCAAATAAATAAATAACTACTTTAAAAAATTATCTAAGAAAATAATTAGCTAAAAAAATTACCTAAAAAAATTATTATAAAAAATAATTATTTATATACAATTATTTATAAAATAAATTACGAACAAAAACAAGCAATACATAACAAATGAATAAGTAAAAGGAAATAAACTCTAAGAAATATTTTAAAAAAATACATCCTACACTCTAAACTATAGAAATCTAAACAGAAACTAATATGTGAAAAGCCCCGGGTAAAAAATCCAGAGCCGAGCGCTTATGGAAAATGCTTTTGCAGCCATCTTTGAGCACCGGCGACATTACATGGAGAGAAAAACCCGCGAGAGCCTGACTGAGGGAAGGAACGACAGGAGGAATTGGATTTTGGAATTGGAGGAGCAGGAGAGAGAGCGGAGCGGAGAGAGTGAGCGAGAGTGAGCGGAGCATTGTGTGTGTGAGGGGCTGGAAGGAAAGGAAAGGAGTGGAGCTGGCTCTGGAAGTGGACTCTGGTCTGGACAAGGAGAAGGGAGAAGAAGCTTGCTGGAGTCATTATTGACTGACTGGAAGAGCAGCCGGCTGCAAAAACTTGTATCTCTGTATATCTCCAGTTTCCATTTTTGCTTCCAAGTCCATTGACTCACACCACAGACGTTAGTATTTGTAACCACAGCCATAGAGAATAGACATTCACGTAGGGACTTTTAGGGGCTTTTCGGCAAAAGAATTAAATTAAAAGGGCTGGAGAGACAGAACAAGGAAGAGTAACAGAATAGGAGAGAGAATATAGAGAAGGTGGTGTGGTGTTTCCTTTGGTTGCCTTTGGTTTAAAGGAAAAAAGTGAAAGTTGAATAAGTCCCCGCGCTCCTCTCTGCAATACTTTACATTATACAATTTATATACTTTTAAGGCTCTTCAACACACTCTTTATACTTATACGAAATAAACTTGATATATTTCTTGTTTTCATTCCTAATCACCTCTCAGTATTATTATTTATTTTGAAACGAAAACAAGTATACATAATTCTGTATTGAATGCACAACAGCACGAAACACCTTATTCTCCTTGTATACTTTGTACATTTTGAATCTTGAGTTGAGAAATTCTTCCAAGTTGTTGGATCTCTCTCTCCACTATATTACTTCTCCTTTATAATATTATTATTATTATTGTTGTTGTTCTTCTTCTCGTCTATCCCAACAACGTTATATTCCATTGCAATTCCTTATATTTCCCTGCATTTGGATGCTGAATTTTGTCAGTGTCTTTTGCAGCCTCGTTTATACAATTTATTCCAACAACGTTGTTACTCATTTTCTCAATTAAATACTTCCTTCCAAATCTCTTCTGTACATTCTTTATTTCTAAAACACACAAAATTCCATTTACTCCAATAATTAATTTCATTTTTTTAAAATTAATTAATTCCATTCTGAGCTTACAAAATAGCTGATCCTACACTTTACAATTATTGATCCTAGACTTAAAATACGCTATACTTTAAATAATACAAAATCCTATACGCTTGAAATTAAAATTAAATTAAAACCCTTTTGAATGAATGTAGTTGATTTTGAAATTGAATTTAAATAGGTAATTCTAAAAATAAATTTACATTAAATTTAAATAGTTGAATGTTGAATCTACGATAAATCAAAATAGATGCGGATAAATATCTCTGGAATTAAAATAAATAGCGATTTTTAAAAGAGTTAAATAGTGAAATTAAAATTAGACTTGATAAATTAAATTAGAATAATTTAAAAATAATAATTATTATTAAAAATAATTCTAGTACATTAAATAGAAAGCATTTAAAAGACTCTGGTCCAGGGTAGGATCTACTCTAATAAGATAATAATATAAATTCACCTGTGTTCCTCCGTCGTTCCATGAGTGAGTTCGAGTCAGACAAGATCATATATAATACAAATAATAATTAATAATTGTGAGCGCTTGTCATTGTGACTGTGTTAAAAACATTGAATAATTGACAATAAAATAAATTAGGAATAAATATAAAGTTTACAAAATCTGGGGAAAAAAGACGACTATTAATATTTAAAAATGGTCGTGGAAATGTTAAAAATGAATTCAACAAATTCTTCGAGATACTTTAGTGACAATTGGCCGGATGTGAAATCGGATTTTATACATGCGTACGATTTTGAAGTATTTGACGTTGCTAAATCCCGTTCCTTCATGATTGAATATCGGTCTTGGGCCATCGGGATCTGTGCAGTTTATGTGGTTCTCATCTTTTATGGACAAGCTTGGATGAAATCCAGACCGGCATTTAGTCTCAAGACTACGCTCACTTTCTGGAATACCTTCCTGGCACTTTTCTCCATTTTCGGATTATTCAGGGCTTTCCCCGAAGTCTACTACTTACTGTCACAGCCAAATGGAACGTATCTCAGTGTCTGCACGCAGTAAGACAATATTCTTTGATTATTTAGATTTTATACAGATTTTTCTCCTGGCACCAATCAATAATATTAGTCATCAAGGCATATCATTCCATTCATTATCCATTAACGGAGGTTAGTCACGAATTTCACATTGCCCCAGACAATTAGTGCGTTGCTAAATGAAAGGATTTTTGAGCTGGACACAGTCAATCGCCAATTTTTAATTGGACCGGGATTTGGCTGCTCGGGCTAATTTTATGGAATATTTGGTAGAAACAATACAATTAACCAATGCACAATAAGTCGCATTTATGATTTAATATTGCAAAAGCATAATTTTTATTGCTTTATTCCATTATTCTCGCAGTGGTAAATTTCATATATGTGCGTTTTTAATATTCAGTTGTAAGTTCCTGAAGTTGCTGAAAATTGCTCCATTATTTTAACAAAAACTTAGGGGAATTCCAGACAATTCTTGCATCTTTTCATGATTGCGAGAATAAATATTATTTATAGTTGAAAAATATATAAATTATTACAGAAGACTGTGATATTCGTGCATTTTTGAATGTAAATTTCTCTTTAACGGCTTTTTTAAAGTACTAATACATTCAACATGCACGTAATTTCAACAAAATCAGGGAATAGAATATTCTAATTTAATTTTTGTTGAAAATTAGTAACTTTTCAGTATAAAGTCGGAAATTAAAAAATTAGAATCTTCTTGCGTTTTCCAATGAAAAGGCCAAACTTTATTGCATTATTGTGTACTTAAAACTCGGCAAGAAGTTCCTGGATTTTCTAATGAAAATTGCTTGAAAATTAGTCCATTTTGTTTTTAAAACTTAGGTGACATAAAAAATTCTTGCATTTCCTAATGAGGTGCGTGTATACTTTGTGCATTTTTCATGAAAATTTCCTAGAAAATTAGTAATTTTTCCAATGGACTCTCATATAGAAATTATTCAATTTTGTACTGATAACTTTTTGTTTGGAAATTAATTGTATTTTCATATTTTTTAATTAAAATTTGAGCTTTAAGCAGTTTTAAGGTGTAAATAATCTAAAATCATAAAATAGTATTTTATACAATATTTGATAGTGAAAGAGCTATTTAAATTTTGAGAGAAATCAACTTTTCCCCGGGATTCTATCCATTTACGAACGAAAAATCGTCAAAAGACCACAGATCTTGAAAGTTGCTGCGTTTAGCAGCGACAGTACAATTTGCAGTTTCTGTGTTACTAAGTTCTGATAACTTAGTTAAAATTATGTCTAGATAATAACGTTGTAACGTATAGCCATTAAGCTTTCGTGCAGTTTCAGTTTCAGGTCAAACTTGTTGCGTTGAATGTTAATAGGAATTTATGAGCTAATTTAATTTAATTAAACTACGGATGAAACGCTGTGAATATTTAATTTTTCCATTCGCTCACATGCCATGGGAATTTTTACAATGTTGAAGTTCAAATCTGAGTTTTATATATTTTAATTTTTTTTCTGCCTCACATTGCGTGCAATGTAATTGTATTTTTCTCTACGTTGTATTTATTGTATTTTACAATTGGGGCGTTACTAAATGCAAACAAACATCCTCGCTTCGGGCCAGTTAAGTTGGTGGATAATTATAGAAATTCCTGCTTAAAAACATAGGAAGATTGGTAGGTTTTTTTCTTAAATACATAGCGACGCGAACACAATGAAAACTGTAAACTGGACATTAATTAGCTATTTATGGGGTATGAGGAAGCATGGCAGAAGTTGTTAGATTAGTTTTGATTTAAATTAATGCAGCCATGAATTTAGAATGGGAAAAGGTGTTGTTGGTTTCTATTGTTATAGCGTCGCGTTTGGGTAAATATTTGATGCTAATTGTCAATTCTATTTTTAATTTGTTAACAGCGAGCACCACAACTATGCTCTGGCATTCTGGATCCTCATGTTCGCCTGGTCGAAGATTGTGGAATTGGGAGACACGGCGTTTATTGTGTTGCGAAAACAGAAATTGATCTTCTTGCACTGGTGAGTAGCGGCAAAATGTAAAAAAAAATGATGCAATGAATATTTATTTCCAAATCACTTTTAGTTCTTAATATATTTATTAAACTATTGCTTATTAATATATTAAAAACATTTATATGTTTATCCAGAATTGCTACAATTCAGATTCTGATTCAGCAAAAAGTCGTAACTACAACGAGTAGTTGCTGATCTTGAAATTCTTGTTTTAGCAACCGTAGCACTGATAACATGACGTTCTTGCTTGCTGGACTACCCCACTATTTCCCACTTTTATATTTAGATATGAGCATTTTTCCTTGTTTTTCTACTTTGATTATAAAGTTTTTTTTCTTTCTCCCTCTAATTTGTTTATATAGATATATAATATAAATATCATTACTTATATGTAAGTCTCTATCTCTATACTCTTTACGTCGTAAAAGCAAAAATGTATGCATTTGCCGTAAATATTAATTTTTGCCCATAAAGCGTATGACATCTGCTTTGAAGCATAAAATAAAATTCCCACATTTTTGACTCAAAATGTTTGTCATATAATTATATATGAACATCCTAAATATCCGTTTACACAGTAAGCATGTTTTTCAAAATGGGATTTTGCAATTTCTTAAATGTATATCATGTTTTGTATAATTAAATGCATATAATATTGTATTCCGAGATTACGTCCTTTATAAGTTACTACGTGTGGGCATAAATACATTTCTTTGCCTTGTACGCACATGGAAGTTCCAAATAATTACCATAGAATTATTCTTACTTGCACGTGCGGCAAGCTGGAACAGAATCTGCTTGACTGGATGTCTGACACTGTAATCCTGATTTTTTGTGTATTTTGAATCTTCATTGTAATGTGAACTTGTGTGTGGTTTTTGCTCATATCTAGGTACCACCACATCTCGACCTTGCTCTTCACTTGGGTCCTGTACGAGGAGTATGATTCTTCTGGAAAGCTCTTCGTTGTCATGAACTTGGCCGTTCATTCCTTCATGTATTCCTACTATGCTCTCAAGGTATGGAATTTAAAGCCAAATCCTAAATAAATCCATTTACTTTATCGTATACGCAAGGATTGTTTTGTTGTGTGTAGTAAAGTCTGAAACAAGTGGTATTAGCGCTTATTTAAATTGACGACGCTCGCTCTCAAATATTACACAATATCTCTCAAGTGTTCAGGGATTTCCCAACGGGCTTAAGCTTCACTTTAGCTTTAGCTGCTCGTTCTTGTTGTACGTCACACCGACGCTGGCAGCTTTAACAAATGGACAATGACGTGATAAAATATTCAGACAATGCGTCTCACATCTTTCCTTTCCATACAGTCGCTTTGTGTATGAGGATGGCAATTAATTATATTTTGTAATTAATTTTTTCTATTTATATGCTTCTTTTCAGTCTCTGAAGGTAGCCATCCCGCGGAAGTTTGCAATGTCAATTACGACTATGCAAATCGCCCAAATGATCGCCGGGCTTGCGATCAATATTTACTCTCAGTATAAATTAGGTAAGGTGCTTCGTGTTTCATTGAACTTTAATGTGCCAAGGATTGTTGACAGAATTTTTTCCGCTTAATGAATATCAAATGAATGTTGCAATGCCAGAATTGTTGTCGACGAATTCGTAGCCACGCAGTTAAAAAAATAAAGATTTAATTTCAACAAATCATATTTTAATTTCAACGCAGGAGTATTTTTTACAATTCAATGTCAAAATCTTTTCAAAAATAAATTGTAATTTTTTAGAAAAAAATAAAACGTTTTTCAAATTTAAATTTGAAGATCATTTTAAAGTGTAAACAAATGAATAATTATTTTCAATTAGCTCAAATTAAAAAAAATGCAAATACCATTTTGTAATATTTTATCAAATTGTAGGAAATTAATGAAATTATTATGGCGACGTAACAATACTTATATAAAATTTTCAAATAAAGTTAAATGGAACATTTGATAGACATGTTTTCTGTTTGTGTCCAGAAAAAGGAGTTCCGTGCGGTCGTTCGATCAACAGTGTAAGAATGGGACTGGGTCTGTACGGAAGTTTCTTCGTTCTGTTTGCCAACTTCTTTGTGAGGACTTACTTCGTGCAACGCAAGTCAAAATCCAACTAGAAGCTAGATAACTAGATAACAATAAAAATGCATATTTCTTCTTTATGTTTTTAAAATATTAAAGAAAGAATTAAAAATAACAATAAATGTTCGTCATATACGAATGATACAATTGTGCGACCGACACACAAAGTACGATGATATATTATATAATAGTTAAAAATGTTTAAATGATAGGATTAAATATATAATTAATTAAATGATATTATGAAGGACAAGAACACCAAAAGTACGTCTGTGCAACTATTGCATTTTGTCTCTTATAAGTAATTATATTAAAATAGTAAATGGCATTTAATGATTTGGGTGCTTCAAAAAAAATTTGTTTGTGTGTGCTGCAAAATACTATGCATTATTATTATAATTACTTATACTATGATTGCAAGTCTGTATAAATTAGTAGGCGTTATAACTATAATGTTATAAATACTGTGGGAAAAAAGCTAAACTATTATTATTATAATGATTATTGCTACATTCGATTGCATTGGATGTGTTTGTATATATTATAGCAGCATCGACCTCCTATGTCACAATTTTTGAAATAAATTGCCAATTATTTTGTTATTCTATGAAAAGAAGCTATATATGTATCTTGTGGATTATTTGCGTCTGATCCTGATGAATAAATGCAATGACCAGTCAATGTACCTTGTATCACTCGTTACTTGTTATTTTTTAAAATTTTACCTCCTTGCAGAAGTTATTTTAATGTATGTACTCCATACACACATGTTATTATTTATTATTTATACTCAAAATTGACAATGAAATTAATTAGGTAAGAAATTGTATTATGATTAACATTGAAAATTACATCAAATTACTATAGCAATGTAGTCAATCTTCTTAATATTCCCTCAACACAGAAAATCCTAGAAAAAACTTCACACATTAGGAGGAACAATGTCTAATAAAAAATAACTGCACTAATCTCCAGGATAACACACGACGATGCTACACACAGTACAGCTACTCTTTATAAGCAGTAAATTTCTTTTTTAAGTTCCAAACCTTTTTTCCTTAGTAAGGTTTAATATAATTAATGTTGAGGTTGAGACTGAGTTGCAATACTTGACATCTTATCTGTAAAATTCCGACAGCAAAAACTTTCATTGTTTTTACGTGGAAAATGTAAATATGTATAAAAGTAAATTGTACTAATTTAGACTGAAAAAAATTATTCAATTATTTGAAATGATTATCAATAATATTTAGCTTTATATTTTCCTCTATAATTTAAATGTAACTTCCCCAATATAAACATGAACGTAATGGAATACCCATTTAACATGTGATCATGGTTTATAGTCCTACAGCAATTTTTATTTTACATTTTCACGGTTTCATTCAAACAACTTTGAAGTCGAGGTTTATTTTGTTTACATTAGATCATCTTACATTTTAATGCTACAGGCGTAATATAATGGGAGTGTATATAGGCAACATCCTTTCAAGTATTTACTGACTTCGATATCTACAACGGTTGTGTAAACATAGTCTTGAATATCATGGCATTGTTTAATTCTGTGGAGGACGGGGATTTTCTTTATACAAATACTTCATAGTACTTTTTATTGTTAGTGCAAATACAAATACCCAGTTAGCAATGTCAAGCCCTCCACAAAATTTACACCATTAGGGTCCCCTTATTCAATTGATGATAAGTCTTTCTCATTCGAATTCAAATGTTTCGTTTTAGCAATTGGTGTGATTAGCACTAATTAATGTGAAGAATTCAATGTTGATTTCCTTGTTATACTTGTTACATTAAACGGGAACCGAGAACGGGTGGACTTATTTTAGAACATTTTTTTATCGTTCAGGATTTTTTATGCAATATTTTCTTGGAATCTTCTAAAATTTTATTCAGGATTTATGGAAATTTTCTTAACTTTCACGCATGCGATTTATGAAATTATTTTTGAGAATTATCAAGAATTTTCCTACGAATCTGAACATTTTCTCAGAATCTTACAATATTTTCTACAGAATTCAAGAATCTGGCAATATTTCCTAAAGCATACATGAATTTTCTTAAGAATCCTGCGGTTATGTTCCTAATTGTACACAAATTCTGGAAGCATTGTTCCCTTGTACCAAAAATAGATTTTACCGACTGCTTTCTTTACTGTTTTACCTTTTACAGCCGCGTATCCGTTTACAAAATGTATTTATAAATTAAATGAAAGCAGTTATACGACACCAGTTCATTGTTCGTTGTAGCACTTTACATTTCATAACAATAATTTATTTTGGAACGCTGAAGGTAAAAGCTTGTCATTGTGTGTACGTTCATTTCTAATTTCGTTCACCTTTTAAGTCAAACTTTAAAAAAAATTAAAGCCCACTGTGCTTTAATAATAACTCACTAATAATAAACTTTGGTCTCATGGGCATGGGTTAAATAAATTTTAAAATAGCCAAACTCCTTTTATTTTAGCACACGTGCAATAAGACTTTCAATTTGACTGTGACCCCCTGAATGAAAATGAGATTTTAGAGACTTGAAGTTCCGTTCCCATTATTATTTATTGTCGTTTTATTTAGAATAGACTCTTACCCTGATTTTCTACAATATATAATTACTCTATTTATTTCTTGTGACTTCGAAATAGGAACTTCTTATAGGGACATATGTCACATATTTAAATTGTTAGAAATTTAGACCCGTCTTATAAACAAATTGTCGCCGAAGGATCCTAAAGTACCAATTTCTATTCCTTCAACATCAAAATTGGTACTTTAGGATTTACATATGACTGTCATATAATCATGAATTTTCCCAAAAAATATTTCTATATTTGCCAGTGTGTTTACAAACAAGCTGCATATCGTCGACGAAGGATCCTAAAGTTCCGAATAATATTTATCCAACATAGAAATTGGTACTTTAGGATCCTTCGTCTTTGTTTACTTCACTGCTCTGATTTTCCAAAAGAATTTACTCCAGTTTTCCCATCCAAATTCCATTGATTTTCTTCTGTTCATTTACTATATACTAAAAGTATAGTAATAAGTAAACCCAAGAGTATAGTTCAATTCCCAAAATGGTGTTGTTGACTCGGATTTTCTTTAAGTATACACTCAAACGGACCCGTTAACCCCAATTTTTGCATTCCACTTTCCTCTCCATACATACGTTTCCAACTGCGCTGTTATTCTCCGGTGGAGCATAAATACAGTAATTTCTTTCATATCAAATCATTTCATTGTAAAATAGAAAATTACTACTACTACTAGAAAATTAGTACTTGGAATATGCTCGTCATATATAACTTCTTTTATCATGGAATTTCTATTTGTGAACTTACCCCTGTAGTGAGGAAAGCAAGTATACTGATAGCTGCCTGTCAGAATGTTTGTCTTTGAACTAAAATTAAAATTAACCGATCAATCGCATCACATGACGTGATGTCCCACTGACAATGGGATACTTTTATTGAACTGATAATTTTTACACTCATTTTTATATGTATTAATTGGGATGCAAACATGATAAATATGACAGAAGATAGCTAAATTTCAAATCTTCATGGAGATTTCTTACATAAAATATCGTTATCGCTTATTCGTGATCCCCTTTATTTGTTTTAAGAAATTGCTTAATAATAAATAATTAAAGCATTTAATTGTCAAATTCGCCTGTTCGTGCGGATTATTACACGCCCGTAAGTACATAAGCTCATATTGGGCGCGTTGATAAAATTTATTAACCACGTGTTCCAATTATTAAAAATAACTGCGAAAAAGTTATAAATCAAGAATTTTTATTATTTAAGACTATATAGTTTAGCATTGAAATAAACATAAAATTGCCGTGAGACTTTAAAAATGCTGCAGTT
Source organism: Lipothrix lubbocki (assembly GCA_034696945.1). Classification (NCBI taxonomy): domain Eukaryota; kingdom Metazoa; phylum Arthropoda; class Collembola; order Symphypleona; family Sminthuridae; genus Lipothrix; species Lipothrix lubbocki. The sequence goes on from JAQGAK010002195.1 coordinate 13,075, forward strand.
TAGCTATATGCGTATATATAAGTATTATATATAATAGTATTATATTTAAAGTAGATTAATAGGCTTTGCCAAAATTTAATCAAATGTCAACAGTTTACGTTCCCTTAAGTCCTAAATAATTGGATTTAAAACTTTATTGCTATTAATTCTTTACTTGACTCGTAAAAATTAATAGCCTTAATAATGTTTTGTTGAGATTCAATTGTTACTAATTATGGATCTTTTAGTGTAAAAACATTTCAATGATTTGTGTCATAATTTCACAACGTTACTGCAATTCGGAATACGAACACGATATACGAATACGATGCTGAATGCTGAATAAAATCCAAAATTCAAATAATGAAAATTTAATTTCAGGATTTAATAATAATGCATGCCAACAGGTCCATCTAGTAAAGAACAAAGTAACTAATTTTTTCGCTTAAATTAAAACCTGTAGCTCTAAGAGTTTTCTAGGTCGGTTTTAAGTACGTATTATTTCAAACTATATATGGTTTGGATTCAATATAGTCGCTGCATATTGATTATTAATTTTTAATAGTTATAAATATTAATTTAATCTACAAGAATGCTCCTGAACGTCCTCCAGTTGGAGATACAAAAACTGAAATTACCTACTTTATTTTTAGCTCAAACAATGGAAGGGAGATGTAACGGTCCAAATTAAATGTACCGTAATTGCATTCACAAGAGGAAGAGATTCTAGGTCAGGATAACAATTATTCTCGTGTATTTCTATATTCCTGCACTTCCTTTTCCTCCATATTTGAGAGCACTTTATAATCTGGAGAGAGTTGGTACAATTTATAGTTATTTTCGAAAATCTAAAATATAGTAAAATACATAAATTGGAATTAAAATGCGTTCCTTAATTTTAATTATATTTGCAAAATTAGCTCTTGCTATAGTAACACACTCAGTGAATAATACATCATTGCAGGAAACTAAAGTCAGCGTTGAATCAAGAATCGTTTGTTACTATGGCAGTTGGAGTAGAATGGACGCTGTAATTCCAGGAGATTGGTGCACTCACATCATTTTTAGCTTCATCGGTGTAGATGAGAAAACTTGGCGGTACATGTTTATCGATGGCGACGTAAGTTTTAACGAATTTAATAATTTAGAAAATTATTTATTAATTTAAAATAAATTTTTAAAAAATTAAAATTTGACTTTTTCAGGACCAACTCACACGATGGAGGATCCAACAATTTTTGCAGCTGAAACAAAAATTCGTATACGCAAAATTTCTAGTTGCAGTGGGAGGAGCTTCCCAAGGCGGAGGCGGTTTCTCACAAATGGCCGAATTGCCTTGGCGAAGACGAATTTTTGTAAACAGCATAGCTGGTAAGTGGTATATACATTTAATTTTGTATTCAACAAAATTAACAACAAATATAATATTATTATTATATTGTATATTAATTATTCATATATACATTATACACGAAAATGAAACAATAAAACGAATGTAGAGTTACTCATAAATAAAAATGAATATTAAAAGCGCATTCAAACAAAATAATTAAATAAATAAATTAATTATTGTTTTCACAGATTTAATGAAGGAATGGCGGTTCGATGGCGTGGACATCGATTGGGAATACCCTGGAGTGACCTGGAGTGGAGGAAGACTTGGAGACAAACAAACGTTTCCGTTACTCCTTCAAGAATTAAGAACTGCTTTAAACAACGTTGGTCGACCTTTAGAACTCACTATAGCAGTAAGCATTGCTGATTCTGTCATTATTTCGGGGTACGACGTTCCCAAATTATGTGGGTAAGTATGATTAAACAATGTGATTTAAAAAAATATTGAAATTAATTTGAAGGAATATGTACGTTTTTACAAATAACCAAGATGAGGCGTTGTTAAGTAAAAATTTCCAGGATCCCAAGAACATTTTTGTTCTCTATAATTCAATAATTTATTCTCAAAGTTATTGTGATGGGAAATAATATAGAAACTAAAAATGTGGAATATTTAAAAATTAAATTCTAAATAACAGTATTAAAATTAAACTAAAAATAAGTCACTAATAATTGTATGAAATTGACTAACAGTACCGTCGACGCAGTTCATTTAATGGCCTATGACCTTCGCGGTCCTTGGGATGAATTCGCAGACGTTCACAGCGCTTTGTTCCACCGCCCTAATGATCAAGGGGACAACCAGAAAGAAAATTTTAATTATGGAGGGACGGTATGGTACCGTGATGGCTGCCCAGCCTACAAATTAATCATGGGGGTGCCGTTCTACGGACATGAATTAGTTGTGAATGGTGACAACCGACCTGGTGCTGTCATCGATAAAGACGCTACCTATAATTTGCCTGATGCGGGGATCCTTCCTTATAACAAGGTAGTTGTAATGAATAATTACCGAATTATGGCAAACTTATTCTTGAATAAATTCGTAGATATTTCCTTACGCGTATCGGATTATGAATATTCTAAACATTTTCACTCCTATTTAATTTGTAATACGGTTTGTAGCTCTGCAAGTACTTTAGCGACTCAACCTGGAAGAAAACCTTCGACAATGAAGTTTATGTTCCTTATATGCAGAAAGGTAATATCTTCCTCAGCTACGACGACGCTCGATCCCTCCGATGGAAAGCTGAATGGATTAAGTACTACGGATTCGGGGGAGTGATGATTTGGTCTATCGAAATGGACGATTATTATGGGGATTGTGATGTAAAAGCGCCGCTAATATCCACGCTTTATTCCAATCTCAAGGATTATACTGTTAGCATTTCTTGAAATTATATTATTTAATTATTTATTTTATTGTTTATTTTATTATATTATTTATTTAATTGTTTATTCTATTAGATTATTTATTTATTTTATTGTTTATTAATGTATTTAATTATTTATTTAATTTTATTTATTATTATTGTTGTACATATATTTTAATTCTTTTTAATTTGTTGTATTTTGTGATTAAAATGCATATTCAGATTGTATTGATCATTCAAAAATTAATTATTTGTAACATCGATCCCAGTACTTCAGATTGTTGAAGAATAATTTTAGCGAATGACGCCATACATTTCAGTTCAAAACACTTGACGTAATTTAAATCCATGTTTGTAGCTAATCAGAAGCTGAAAATGAACCCAACCTTCCAGGGCAACTCTTGTGATAAGTCCATAATATATTTCACTGCGAAAAGATTAGGATTTAAATGTCTATATTTATATATAGTATAAATTACAGATGAATGATTTATTATCGTCGTTTATTTGCAAAGGTGCTAAAAATATGGTAAAGTTGTAGGTTTTTAAAATAAGTATATTTGCAAATTAACCCCCAGATACTTATTTATTCAGAGACATGACAGTATCAAAATAGTTCAAGAATCATAAGCTAATTAATTACATTATGACAATGAAAGTGACAAGATAAAACCAAGAGATGCTTGACTTTGCACTTGTAAATAATGATGATTTTGTTTTGATAATGAGTACAATATGTTATCTAAAAAATGAAATTGACTATAAATGTCTTAAACTGTGTAGGACGAAAATCATTTTGCAAACACTTCGCGAAGCTGTTTTAGCTTCCAAAAAATTAGCAAAATAAAATTTATTATTATGGCGGACATTAAATTATTAATTGTAGCTACCTTATTGGTAGTTACTTTGACATCATTTGCATCGGCTGCCGAGGTTAAAGGTAAAATTGTTTGTTATTATGGCAGCTGGAGTCAGCAGGATTCGATTATTCCCGGAGACAAATGCACCCATGTCATCTACAGCTTCATCGGTTTGGATGATCGGACATGGCGGTACAAGTTTTTGGATGGGGACGTAAGTTTCTGCTGGGAATATTTGCAATAATTAATCAAGAATCCCTTTTATCAATCTAAATAATTTATTATTAAGAAGTAACAGTGAACTTTTTCACTAACAATAATACAAATTTCGGGGTTCATTAGGACAACTGGACCAGAGGACGATTAAGGGAATTTTTAAGTTTGAAATCGAAATTTCCACAAACCAAATTCTTGATCGCTATTGGCGGAGGTGCTGAGGGAAGCGGAAAATATTCTCAAATGGCGGAAGTTGCTTCAAGAAGACAAACTTTTGTCCAGAGCATCGTTGGTAAGCTGAATTCGAGCTGAGAGAATCTTATGTTATGACACAATTAAAATTATTAATAAAATTCGAACTAAATTGAATTCGATTATTATCTAAATTTAATTAAAAAATTATTTCATTTGAATTCAGGAGATATTAATCAAAAATTTATTTCCGATTTAAAATTTTATCATCCAATTTTGCCTGATTTTTCTAGAATTTCTGGACGAATATGCTTTCGATGGAGCTGATATGGACTGGGAATACCCCGGAGCGGATTGGACTGGAGGAAGACCCATTGACAAGCAAACCTTCCCGGTTTTAATTCAAGATCTCAGAACTGCATTTAATAAAATAGGACGTCCTTTGGAAATCACCATGGCAGTCAGTATTTCGGAGTATGTTATGGGATTGGGCTACGATGTCCCTAAATTTTGCAAGTAAGAGTAAACCCTTCCATGAGTTGGAATAGCAATTAGCTTATAGCAATAACATTAATTAGTTAATTATTTCCATTTGTTTTAATAATTATTGTAAATAATGTTGTCATTCCAGTAATTTCACCATAAAATTGTAACATCGATGTTACAGAATGCCATACAGATTATTGATTCCTAGCATTTTATAATTTTCAACAGCAATGTTGACGCCGTCCATCTCATGGTCTACGACCTGCGTGGCCCCTGGGATGAGTACGCAGATGTTCACAGCGCCATGTTCCCCCGTGCGAACGATCGTGAGGATTACAAAAAATACAATTTGGACTATGGCGGTCCGATGTGGAATCGCGCTGGCTGCCCTGTCCACAAGTTAATCGTTGGAGTTCCATTCTACGGACATGATTTAATTGTCAAGGGTGAAAACAAACCTGGAGCGCCGATCGATCAGGATGCTTCTTATAATTTGCCCGACGCCGGATATACAACTTATTCTAAGGTAAGGAGTCATTACACAATTTGTTTATTTTCTGGCTTTAATTTTAAAATTGAAGATCATTTGTTTCAAATAATAAATTGACATTTTTTTAAATCAAAAATATTTTTTATCTTAAAAATTTTAAATATTAAAAACAACTTAAAGCTCTTATTTAAAATATATTTTTTTTATTTAGCTTTGCAAATACTTGACTGACGACACTTGGAAGAAAACCTTTGACTCTGAAGTCGGTTGTCCTTACATGCAAAAGGGAAATCATTTCCTGGGCTATGACGACGGTCTTTCTTTAGTCGCCAAGTCTACCTGGATCAAAAACCATGGTTTCGGCGGTGTTATGATTTGGGCTATTGAGGAGGACGATCATTACGGAACTTGCGGACAGAAGGCGCCACTGATTACAACTCTTTATAATAACCTTAAAGATTACACTGTCATCGTTCCTTAAAAATTTATGAAAATGTCCTTAAATTTTTCCCGGTGATGTTAATTTGTGGTAAATGAATGTACCAAAGTTGAAGTAAGCTTTGTCAATATTTATCTAAAAATAACAAAATAAATTGATATCAATTTAAATAGCTTTCCAAGTTCGCTTGAAATCACTTCCATGTGTGCTCATTTTTATTATATTCTGTAATTCTGTAATAATTACAGGAATTTAATAATTAAAGTTAATTCAAATTATTTTAATTTTTGGTTTCTCCGCAAAATACATTTCTAAATATTTTTATTAAAATAATAATTTACTAGTTCTGAGTTTTCGATGATGCTTTGATAGAAAAAAACTGAGTCGAGGATGGCTCGAAAACTTTGTCTCCAACTAGATTTTGAACGTAACATTAAACGTCTGTGTGTTGCATTTTAAATTCATTATCAAGTGTGTAGGAAATACGCGCAAAAATTCTCACGCGATAAAAATACATGTCGCATTATTAAAATCATCGAAAATGTTATTAAACTATATTAAATATTCCCATTATTATTATCTCCGTCGTCAAATTGAAAAAGTCGGAGGTGTGCGTGCGTAAACTGCATAATAAAAATTGTGTTGTTACAGTCATTAGGTTGAATTATACGGTTGTAAATGTTGAGCCCTGAACTCTCATCCAATGCTTGTAATGGAAAAGTAAGTATGTACATAGATGTATTATGCCTGTACAGAATGTACACATTTATTTGCATAACCTTCCTATATGTTTTATGTGTGTGTGCTGAAGATTTTAACTTCGCAAGGCTGTCAAGTCCTTTTGCGGCAAAAAGACAGAGGTAATAACTATATAATACATCCTTGACGTGGGACCAAAAAGGTAGGAGACCAAACGAAATTGTTGATGTTACTTTTTACAGCATTTATTATCTTGGAAATTATTTTAGTGTCGCTTGATCTGACGTTTAGGAAAGGAAATTCCATTTGTTTACCATCTTACTCTGTGTGCAGACGCCGTTGAAGCATCATGAAATCCTCTCTGATCTTTGTTATCCTTGCAGTGGCAGCTATGGTGAATATTTAATTTATTTTTCATTTATTAATATTATTAAATGTAAGATTGAATTTATTTTGTATTTATTAATTTTTATTAAATTTAAGATTGAATTTATTTTGTATTTATTAATTTTTATTAAATTTAAGATTGAATATATTTTGTATTTATTAATTTTTATTAAATTTAAGATTGAATATATTTTGTATTTATTAATTTTATTAATTCTAAGATTGAATTTCTTTTGTGTTTATTAATTTTTATTGATTGTGAGATTGAATTTATTTTGTATTTATTAATTTTACTAATTGTAAGATTGAATTTGTTTTGAATTTATTTGAGTTGATATTTAATTTATTTTTAATTATAATTCGAGTTTATTTATTTTTATATTTAAATTATTTTTAGTGTGCATCCTGATTTTTATAGCATTTTCAAATAAATAAAATATTATAAAATAAAATAAATAGCTAATAAATAATATAATTATAAAATTTCAAAAAATTAGTCTGCTCAGGCAATGCCATCAAACCTCCAGGACAAGAATCTAGCTTCTCCAGACTCGATCATGGACAAAACGGACGAGACCACGGTGGCGTTTGAAGAATTTCCTGGAAATAACGACGAAGAGAGCATGCATATTTCTATGGAGGACGCTGGGGACTCCAGCAGTTCCACTGCTGACAACACTTTCGCGGATTTCCAGAAGAAAATGATCTTCCCTAAAGTGCTGAAAGAAAAGCTGGGCAAATTGATTGAACAGTTTAGTCAAGCTGAATAAATTTTGAAAGTACAAATAATGTTACAAAAAATGTATTAAATATTTCCAAAAATCGATATTACATATTATATTTTTACATCATATGTGATAAATGTTCACAAAACTGTTGTTCGTTTTCTTTACACTATTTATGTACATATATAATGTGTGTAGTCATGTATACTTACGAGTAGAAACGAATATTTACAAAAATGCTCAACTTCCGAAGAAATTTTATTTCGTCATGCGAATCTTCGTGTCGAAATTCATTATTTTAAAATTTTATTTTTTGCTTACTGCTCACTTCTTCCAGTGTAATAACAAAGTAAATTGTATAGTTTAAATGTGAGTAAATTCCAAGCTCGTGGTTCCAATTATCAAATAAATATCTACGTAATCTCATTTTGCGATTTATTCATTTCCACTTTTTTTTGCACTGAACTGACGTCTATAAAGGAAGAAGGCTGTTGTCAAGGTTGCATTCACTTAATTAGAGTCTTGGAAAGGAATTCCCAATTTCCCAATGCATCTCACAGACCTCCACAGCTTTTACGATTTTCTTAACTTAAAAACTAATCTTGCTTGAAGCCAAAGCATCCTAAAAATTGCAGAATTTTTTAAAAAAATTACTTTTCAGCACATAATAATATTCATATCAATTATTTATATGCTATTGGAACAGTTAGAGGAATCGTTATAGTTGCATATATTATTAAAAGATTTAGAGCTGAAAAGGAAATGTTAAGTCGTTATAAATTGCATGTAAACAAGATGCAACCCAATGAATGAGTGAAATAAACCTGTTTATAAAATGATAAAGACAAAAAATATTACTTGAAGAAAGGATATTACAAAGAATATTCTGATTAACTCAACGAACGTGTGGATTACAGTAATTTCTAAGCGTTGAATGTCATACGTTCATTTTTTAGATTGTTTTAGGATCCTTGGATATGAGACAAGAAAAATGCTTTAATTATTAATAAGCTTAATAATTATGTACATCGACATCTTGTCATTGGTCTTTTCATGAACTGTTGAGGAAGTTTGGCATCATGAGCGGCATAAGCAATTTTAATTTCAACACAATAATAAACCATGTTCTTATTTCTATATTAATTTTCTTAGAACATGCAAGTGTTTACAAGATCATTGTTTGTTACAACACCTGTTAATTTTTAATCAACAATGTCATTTGTAAATAAATAACAATTTAATCAAATTATGACAATTTATTCTGTAATGATGATTTATGGTTTGGTTGTGGCTATACGATCCACGAAGGTTGAAGTATTGAAGATGTGAAAGATATTGGATACAAACAATTGGTTAAACTAAATTGACGTCAGAAGTCAGAAAGAGCGCAAAATTTAAAATTTTATTCTATATTTTTTTTAAATTTACTTAAATTTGTATTTTACAAATATTTACTTCATTTTTTTAAACTAATTTATTTTATTTTTTAAATTTTATCCGTGCAGTGAATTCGGGTAAATGATCATGCGCCATTCATCAAGTGCCATCACAATTTTCATAATATTGAATTTCAACACCATATTTGCACAACCTGGCAGGCGGATGCCGGTACCGCTGATGAAGCGAGATCCGAATAAAATCTACATCGGAGACACGCTGACGGACATGAGTAACAAATTTCTTCAAACGGTCGTCGGGGGGATGTCGGCGTACTCTTTATACACTGATCCAGGGTCTCGCCCGCTTTACCAACGAAGAATAAATGATGTCGGCAGAAGTTTTATTTTGTTCCCGGATAACAAATACCCCAGAGGGACTGGGCATTATATTGTACTTCGGAGATTCAAGCACACTGGAGCCAGGGGACCCAGATGGCAACCGATCTACGAGGCTTTTGATTTGGTTTTAGAGTATGTGAGCTTATAAAGTACTAGAAAAAAAGCCATCGCCGTGACGGCGATGGTTAGTGACGTCCGGTCTAATCCGAAGTGTTAGTGTGGTGC
>JAQGAK010002196.1:0-22316 GCA_034696945.1 Lipothrix lubbocki
ACTTGACGCTGAAAAACAGCTGTAGCAGCAAATCACGCTCGGAGACGCGTGAAGCTACCCTAGTGCGATCACGGCTTTAAGTACACACCGCACTTCATTTCATTTAAACATCTACCATCTGTTCGGAGCATATTACCTTACCTTTATTTCAGGATACATAACGACCTCATGAACGTATGTATCATATTCTTTACACTATATAGAAACCTTTGCGGAAAACCTAATTCATCCCAACCTCAACTAATGACTGACTGGGATTCCATGGCGTTTTAAATAATATAGACTTTCCTAATGTGAGTCACTTTTTCTTTGTCTATAATGGAATTTCAAACATATTATTCCACAATCGACTGAACGTGTGGTGATTCTTAAAAGTATACAAAAGCTCTCTGAAGTCTCCGCTCTTACCAACATACTTCAATTTGAACTTGGTTACATACATAAATCTACGAATATACACAGCATAGGTATGTATGTAAACAATACACACAATAGCTGCCTAGCTGCAGTGAAGGTTCCGTTTTCTATAACACCAGAATTAATGAAAGTTCGGGGATATTATTAAGCAGAGTATTATAATTAAACAACCTTTTCTTACAGGAAATCTACTACTGGAAATATACGATTATTTTACTTCAGTAGTCAAATTAATCTTAATCATAATGATAAAGACTACAAAAAGGCAAGGCAATGGTGTGCTCATCTGTGGGGTGAGTGTAGAAAATCTATTGTGAAATCGACTCTGGGTAGATTCCTGTTACACTAAATCGTTGGGCCTTCTTGCAATTAATTGTAAGACTGCAAGATATAAAGGGCCAATAGCAGCTTGTTTCACATATAAATACATATTACTTGAATTCCATTACGTTGATAATTTATAGATTACTTTTATAGGCAACTATGCTATCAATATACATTCACTATTACTGTTTAATTCTCAAACTTCTACGAACTTGGAGAAGAGAACAACTTTTACTTCCAACCATGAGAAGTTCCATTGCACCTACAGGAGTGGACTGGATACTTTGGAGGTGTGTGCTTACATCCACTGGTCAAACTATATGAATAAAATAATCAGTGCATCTTCGTTAGTTCAAGAACGACTCATTCATAATACACTTACGATATTATTATCTATGGTAGAAAGACTATAATAATAAGCGGTTTCATCAAGCCCCTTACATTTTGCCCCATGCTACTTGCACTCGATGTCGGAAGTGGGCTAGGTACGGTTGAGCGGATGGCAAATAGAAATTCGGTAAGTGGAACCTTGGGGAAGTAAATTATGAAACACGTCAATAATAGTAATTACAAACTTACCCATGATCACCTTTCTTATAGTGTTATGCATAAAATATCCTATATTATTCAAGATTTACTAACCGTAATGCTAAAATAGAAGAATTCAACCATATCGAAGTCTAGCAAAAACGTCCGAACTCAAAATACAATTTAGGAATCAAGAATGTAGTCAAAACTTTTAATAATTACATTAATGCATATGGTCTTGAGGAACCCATCTACGATATTTTATTACCTTTTTGGCAAGTTACAACAGTTCGGCAGGTGTTAGCAATATTTTTTGTTATATTTCACGGCTGCAGCTTCCAAGGATCATTTATCATCGTTACAAATAGATGATAGTACCAGTAGTCGAGAAGTTCTTCTCCTGATAATATAATTACACACATTTATCATCGCTTTCATGGAAACAAAGAGCTCTAGTGTTAAAATTAAAACGTAGTCAACAAATGCCACCCGTCGAAGGCAAACAACCATGGTCATAGTTAATAAGTCTAGTATAAATAAGAATGTGCTAACCCAAATTCAATACAACAAACGCGGTTGCTGAACTAATGCGTTTAGATAAAAATGCCGGTCTACATCAGTGTTTTCCTTGCTATTTTTACAAAACATAATATGATTTTGCAACATCAGACGGAGCAGACCGATCCAAACAAGAAAACAAACTATTTCTTTAAAAATCTAAATGTCTAGCACGACTGACAGAAGGAAATAAAGTGTGGTGCTTTAATCCCAACTTGATCCCAAAGTGTTCCGCTGACACCAGAAGGGGGATAACACGAAAACCAAGAAAAATGGGAGAACTACTTCTGAGCTTCAATCCATACTTAACCCTATACTTTTTAACTTGACACTTGACAGTTATTCTCATCCTAATGCGTTAAATGGGAACTTACATCACAACAGAGTGCAAGGGTACGACTCCTTAGTTTCAAATATTTACAAAAATAATTTCTCAAAAAGACAACAAAAAAACACTTTAGAAAAACATTACCCCCAGGAAAACATGTATTTTCTGATGTAGATTCAGTTGTTGAACTTTTCATAACTCAGTCAGAATCGAAAGATTACTGCAGCCAAAAAGTAAACTTTCCCCCTTTAATTAGATTATATCCGGTCCTTTTAGTGGTTTTGATAGATGGGGAACGTGTGTTTAAATAGACAAACTAGATTTTGGGTTTCATAGGCTCATTAACTACAATTTGAGTTTATTTGGTAATTCCCTTGACATGCTGGATAATCGACTATTCAGTCTCCCCCAAATTACACTGTTGGATCGGAAATTGAAAATGAGACTTTTCAAAAGGCTACACAGTATACCATAATCAGGTAATCCAAGGTTTGTTTCGATGACAAATCTGTTTCCCTAAGCTACCCTCACAGCACTAACAACTGTTACTGTTAAATTATTATATTCCCGAGACTATTGTAACATTAGAAGTGTGTACTGTGTACCTTATTAACCTACACACCCGAAAACTATACCTCCACTTATACAATTGCAAACACACAGATAGTTTATCCCCATACTCTAAGTACATACGTGATGACTTGATCCTCAATAATATCTGTCTGCACCTCAACTTCATATAAATTAATTTGGATTCATCAAAATTATATAACCTTTTTACAATTCAACAGAGTTATTACGAAATTTTTAAACATCATTAAAATAAATATGAAATACTAGCAAATAATATTACATAGTGGCTTCACAACCACAAAATAAATATAACACTTCGGTCATCAAAATGCCAATAAGCATAACCAACAGGACCTGGATTGAGGACCAGCATTCTGTTTCACCTTCCCCCTGGAACTTAATTAATCGGTAGCTGTAATAAAGCAATCAGAAAATCAATTACAGATTATACACGTAAGCTTTTTTTTTGTAGTCTTAATATGTACTAAATATTTTTCCGAATTGCTGACGACACAAAAAAGCATGCCAGGCTCTTTGAACTTCTCATCCCAATTTTCCCGATTCCGATCCGCGTGCCCTGTGCTATTTTGGAGCTTGAACCTGGTGTAAATCACTCTGAGAAAGCAAAGTAGTAGAACATTTAGTAAGGAACTGAACTTGCCTACAATTTAGAACGTCCTACTTCCCACTTTCACTTTCCTGTACGGTTTACTCAAAAATGCATACCTGTGTAGAATGTTAAATGTGCCCAATTTGAGAAATAACTTCATAAATTCACAAATAATAATAATAAAATACAGATACAAAATAACAATACAAAGTATAAAGTGAAGTCTTACCAGTGATTACTTTTTAAGTTACCTTTGCCCGTGTCCAAAAATCCAAAAATACTACCGATAAAATACATGTACCCGGGTCAATCGAAATTCCTCTCATCGATTCTGTTCACTTAAAATTAGAAATTCTCGTTACCATTTGCAAATGTGGCATACCTATTTTGCAGTACATCTTTCACAAAATGCTTCTTTAGCTTAGCTGCATACTAAATTAACTTTTGGATCCATGCAGGTCAGCTTTTGATCTCCGCCAACACCCTATGACACAAAACACACAAAAATTACATAATTTATTCGATATGAAGAAAATTAAATATTCACCCGTAAATATACTTATTTACTTACTTACTATAAGCTTATTGCCTCACAATCATACACCAAACAATTAAACCACGAAACTAAAAACCAAAAACAACATCAAGAGGGAACCTTTGTTGTCTGTTTTTAATTTTATTGGATATGGCCCCATCCACGTGGCGGGCTTTCTCATCAAAGGGGTTTGGGCGCCTTTTTATTTTTATTATCGTCACCAGTCGATTTGCGAATGCTGCAGTGGCGTTGCTGGTGAAGGTGACATTAACGTTTTAAGGAATGAAGGACAGATTCCTACACTAACTCGCGGGATCTCCTTTTGTAGTACCTATAGTTTATTAGTATATTAGTTACAATGTAGCCATGTTGCATCGAGTTCTATTATTTCGCACGATTAAATTGTTGAATTATCATCGATTGTGATTTAGTAAAAACTTACTCAGGGAGCTTTAACATTTTGCAAATCAGTTAATTTAATCCGAAATTATAATACAATGCGGAGAAGCAGAAGCTCTAGTAGTTCCAGCAAAAGTTTGGACCCTTACATCTTCAACATGGCTGCGGGTAGTGATGGCGGTAAGTGCGAAAGCCTTTATTTAGTTACATTCAATTTAGTTAGCTTAGTTACTGAACCTATTTCTCGATTCTTGCATTATTCGTTGTTGGGGAATTATTTTTATCTATATGTCCAGTGTTCATATTTATTATTGGAAATCATGAAGCTTGAATTTGGATTGTTGTGATCAGCTGTTTATTTCATTTGTTGGTCTTGGTGTTGGTAATTAGTTGAATTGGTTGGTGTTGGTAATTAGTTAAATTGGTTAGTTTTGGCATTTAGTTGATTTGTTAGTTATCAGTTTAGTTGGATTTGTTAGCATTAGCAATTTCGTTGAATTCGTTAGTGTTATTAGCAATCAGGTGAAGTTGTGACTGCTCGAAAAGCTTTGTCGAAAGAGGTAATTGTTTTTGGTTCTTGGTTATTAGCTTGTGAGCATGTCGGATTGGTTTCCTTAAGACGTTCTATAGATGGTGGTTAAATTCATGATGATTTTTTGTATTATGTAATATGCATGAATAGAAGATATAGAAGAGTTCTAGGTATAAGTATAGAAATAGCAAGATACCCCAGAATAAAGTTGAAAGCTGATGTGGAGGAAGTTCAAGCAGAGAAGAATGTTTGGGGAGGACGAGCTAATTGCGTGGAATTCGTGAAAAATGGGAATGATCATGTTGCTGTTGATGAGTTTTAGGAACGACTGTGAACCAAATGTGTTTTTCGTCATGTTGAAAGGAAGAGCGAACCCTTCCAGTGCTAGTTGGCCTTCATTCTTTCGGTATCTTCTTTCTTTGACAAAGCTTCCATTATATATACATTCCACTATTTTGTAATATTTTCATGTTGCTAAAACACCTTTCTGGTCTCTCTTACAAGATGGAAGTTGTGGTGCATCCTGTTTTTTTAAAGGCAAATTGTCCTCGAGGGTTCATTTTATTTAAAAGATAAAATTATAACGAACCAAATCCGACCATTCTGAACTCAAGACTCTTCGGTATCTTTGCTATGAAATAATTCATCATAATTATGCCAACGCAGTCTTCAGGAGTGCGTCAAAAATCATGATTAAGCCGATTAGATCTTCTGTTAGCCTTACTACAGAACAGAAATCTGTATTCTATATTATGGAAGTTATATTCTACGATCAACTCAACTCTTGTCTTGAGCTTTGTGTAGAAAGATGCTTTCATGACATAAGATGTATTGTATTATATGTGTATACCTAGTAGTGCTTTTTCGGAAAGTTGCACACACGAAATGTTTTAAGTACAGTATGTCTGGGGATTCCTTCTGGGGGCAATAGCGTAGAATGGGATTATATAGGTATACTTATAGGAACATGGATGAGATCTGTAACATTTAAGTAGTGTTAAAGATGGTGATAGTAACATTCTGCGTGCCGGCGAGCTTTTCAACTATGCTGCTATCATTAAACAAATGTAAAGGGAATCATTAAAAGTCTGTAATCAAGTATGTGTTGTATTTTTGATGGGTTGATAAGGCAAGTCTTGTCAGCCAATATCCAGCCTAGTTGGTTAACAACAGCCGGCCTCTTCAATGCGCCGTAGACATCCCCACATGCAGACAGAGCATTTTAAGGAGAGTGTGAGAAGAGTGAGATGAAAACTACTGAATCTGTTGTGGCCTGGCGCTCTTGTTGTGCACTCATTCCATATTCAAATTCATGAAGCCCAATGTATTGTGTAGCTCGTTACCTGATTAAAACCAACACTTAAAGTGCGAAGCAGTAAGGAGGTAGCTAGTCAGTTGTGTTGTAGTTGACTGGTGGATTTCTGCGCTTACAGCCTTCAACAACCCTCGTCTGTTGCAGCCACGTTTACTATCTGCATTGTAATACCTTGAGGCTCCACTTCTGCTCAATCATAATCATTTCATTTTCATACTTGCTTTTTGCCTAATAGAAATGCCTACTTGGTTTCATTTCAAATCAACTTTTCGTCTCTCCCTCGTGAAGTTCTTTTGTATTCTCCAAGAGTGTGATCACCGTTCACTGTCAGTTTAGTCATGCATGGGAAGAGTTTATATTTCATCCTCATGCAACTTGAGTAACTGTGTCCGTTCAAAGTAATTAGCAATTAGCAGAAAAGAGTTTTACCACGGAGAACTTGCTATGGTGAATTTTAATTATTTCCAACTGCAGCGCCAAAGTTATGATTAATTTACTCGGCGAACGTTTCCAGTAAATACATCCGCTAAGATTAGCCATCTTAGAGAATATACTGCAACTTAATTGCTTCTACTCGTCCCTAATTTGACGGACCTTTAATTTATTTCTATCGGTTAGCTGTGAAGTGCTTTCATTAATTTCATCTGCCGTTTTAGTGCGCACACTGGAGTCAACAGTGCTATAAAGAGAGGCTGGAGGTGTTCTTTTATGACCTATTGGAGACAAAACTGATTAAATAATTAAAACATTCACTATTCACTGCCCCATGTCCCGCAACTTTTATGGATGGCAAGGCCTGAAATACTTCAAACTTGAGAAGTTGTGAAGTGTGCGGTTTTATTTTGAACGTTTTTATATTCCAGCCGGAGAGAGAAATAGTGGAGGGTTGTTCGTGGAACAGTAGTGGAAACTGGTTAGTGCGTTTGAGCGTGCCACTGCTGTCAATAGTAAACCCTTGGTTCCTATTTCTATACGAGTAGAACAGTCCGATCATCATATATTTAAAGTGTTGGAATATTTCTGATTGAGCGGTAGTCCAACCCTTGTTGTTAGCAGAAAGGGTATGATGTAACATGATAGAGTCTTTTAGCGACTATTCCATTGTGATTACCCTTGGGTCGTGTACACACATTATTACTGGCACAAGTGAGAGAAGAGGGATATATGGACAATGCGTGTGAAGCAGTTGCCTACTACTTAGCGCTTTTTCAACAGTAGAGCCGATTAGTAGTGGCCAAAGCACTGTTGTCGTCGGGTGACGCTGATTTGTTGTCGGCTTTTATGTACGTAAAATAGAGGAACGCCCGGATTTCGGTAGAATTCGCTCATGCGGAATCCAACTCTCTCTCTAATCGTATAATACGGTGTTGAATGGTTTATAAGAGAACAAAATAGGACCCAACGGCATGTAATCCACAATGTGCTTTGTAGGAAGCACCACTACTTTGCACACCGACAGAATATTTCACGTGGACCAATTCAGTGGGACTAGAATCGTTGAGTAAAACTTGGAAATATACATACCTATAAGTACTTTATATACGATAGCATTGGCGCCCTCCAGAACTGTACATTATGTGATGCTCATCGAGTGATAAATGTGTGATTTCGTACTATTTAGAGATTCAAATGGAATTTTTCTATTGAGAAAAGGTTGAGGTTTTATATTTGTGTCTACACTATTGTCGTGGTTCCTCTATCAACACTTCATCTCTTCTTCGCATCGTTGGAAGGTCTAATCATAGAATGACCTGGACCAAAAAAGTTCAGATACGTTATTTGAAATCCCTAATACTTTTATCATTTACTCGACTTTGTCTCCCCAATGTCTGTTCAGTCAACTCAAGTGTAAATCCGTCTTTGTTGCTAGTTTTATTATTGGATATACCTCTAACTGTAGTTGTGATTTGTATGACTCAACGTATTTATCCATTGAGGAGTTGTTTGTGGGGAATAAGAAAACAATTTGAAGCGAATTTTAGGTCTATCTAGTTACCAATTTAAAAATGTACATGAAGTAATAAATTTCAGTTGAGAAATAATATATACAAACAGTGTCCATTGTTTTTTCGGATTTTAAGTATGTTCTTCTAAATCATCAACAGTGAAATAGTATTGACTTCAAATAAATATGCAGCAGTCATCCGCAAGTAGTCTGAAGGAGGAGTACTACCGCCTCTTAGGTAAGTCAATACATGCTGGCTTTGTTCCCTTTCATTGTCGATTCACATGTGCTAAAGAAAAAATTAAGCAAATGAAAGCTTATTATTTTTGATTTATTAGTACACATTTGCAAGCTTTGCCTAGCCTTGCATACAAGTTATTGTTCCGATTTTGGTGATCATTTACCAGAACGGTTCACAATTCGTCAGTCTGTTAGGTATTTAATATTAGGGGTTTCTGGTTGTAGTACATCATTTTTGTTTTCAAGTACTTATTAGAGCTTCCGAGACCTTTTAAAGAATGAGCAAATTAAAATAATTATGCTGCAGTTTAATTAATATTTCTCGTGTTGCAGTGGGCGGGAGGTGTAATTATTTCTAAATGGAAGCAACAAGACGTGATTCTTGTTGCGAAAAATTTGATAATTTAAGTAACGATGTAATCACTATGTTGTTGTTACCTAATCGTCTCTGTCACCACGTTTCCAGTTCCACTCTAATTATTTTAACAAGCATTAACGTCGATTTACACAGTTGTGGATTCATTTGGAGGACGTTATAATTGAAGTTAAGTTCTGAGCAATATTATTGCGACTATAGAGAGAAAACTTTGGATATAGCATTGTAGAGATAATAACTAGATTCAATAGGAGGTATTTTAAAGGTTGGTGTTTTGTTGAGTTTTACGCATCTCTGGTGATTTACTGGACGTAAGTCGGAAAGTAACAATCAAAATACTTAGAGACGCGTCATTGTTCTGTCGTAATAGAAAAAATGTCTGAACTATGGTGAGTGATGATACTTTCTCAATGGAGGGGATGGTAGCGATAATGTTGTAATTATTTGATGAGATGCTTCCCTGGGTAGCCGCTGTATTCTTGTTGGTTTCTGGTTCTGGTGTGAGTTAGTGTGACGTGTACTTACACTATACTACTTTGTATGTATTATAGTCGGGGAAAGGGAAAAGTTTCATTGGGAGACATGACTTATCAGAATGATGCTTCATTATTGCCTCATTATTGTACTCTGCATGGTTCAGTTTTGATGATTGAGATGTTATGCCTGTAAGAAATAAGGGTGCAAAGTTTTCCCAATTGTTTTAGAGCTGTATGGATAAGGTGGAACAAGCTCTTAGTTACTTGGAGATACTTGGAGATTGTACTATACATATTTATGTTGTTGTAACCTTTTGAGCTGTGTAACTACATATGTAAGTAGGTAAAAGATTAGCGCTAAGAGCACTCTGAATATAAGTATAAGTATAGACATAAGTATGTTTACTACCATAGTCAATTTTTAATATGTGGTGTTTTCATTGTTTCACCATCCGGGCTCTAATCGCTCGTCATCCTCAATCTTTCTTCATGGCAGTAAAGATTTCCCACACCTTGTCCATCATTTTGGTTTGTCCGTGCGTCCAGTGTGTCGGATAAAAACGAAAGAGAGTGGACTGTGTAACTAATATTGTTTTAGATATGCTTTCCCTTGGCATTTGGGCGTTTGAAACTCTGAATTTTGCTCTTTCATATCTTCTACTCTAAGTCATAATGTTTCTACTCCGTGTAATCTTAACTGCATGTTGGTTACCTACCTGCAATTATATTTTTTGTCTTTATCATTACAGATCTTATGTGTTTCGTTCACTGGAGGTACGTGGACTATAATGTGTAGGATTGTTAATTTATGACTTTTATGTTATATGCGACTTTTGTACATTTTCTGCTGTGAGGGAAATTCTCATTTGATGGCCTGTTGCACGAAAATGTATGTACTAGATACTCACACACGTCCGACAAACAATCATGGTGTTATCCACTGTTCACGACATGTCTGAGAAAGCCTTATTGAATTGAGGGAAATTTCCTGTTCTGACGTTATTATGTCTAATTCTGCTAAAACTTGAATAGCATTGAGAAACTATTATCTCTAATAAACCTGTTGAGGACACATGGAGAAGTATTAAGTTGGAGTGTGGCTTGATGTACTAGCTAAGTGTGTAGGTTCGTCGGCAAATATTTTTATACATCATAGGTAAGATAGAATTAAGGCTGTGAGGGTGTTTACGTGTGACTGAACTGTTGCGGCTTATTGGTGCATGGATAAATAATACAATTAGGAAGACGTAGTGAGAGGTAGAGAGACAGATGAAGGTAATCGTTAATACGATCACGCCGTATATTTTGAGACCATATTGTTTATAGAAACCTTTAGAGACAACTGATCCACTGGGAGGATATACCACATCTCTTTTTTATATTCAGACTGCATCGTCGAGAGGATAGAGAAGGCTAGAAACGGCGAAGAAAGCTGAGATGGAATGCCAATAAGCTTTAACACTCTGAACGTAGGAGTGAGTTATTGAAAGGATTTGAGCAGCCTCAGCATGCCTAAATAGACTCAGGCTCTTGTTATGTTCAACTTGATTTGAAATAATGTCTTGGTGTCTTCTCCAGCCCTTGACTGGTTGGGATGATATAATGAGCCGCATAGAGTTTGGCAGATCTCCTTTGGGATTCTCCCGTAGGGCCAATTCGTGACTCTTGGTCACCACTTAGCTTCTTTTCTATTTCGTCTATCCTAACAACTGTATACCATGTAAAGTCGAGAACTTTATAAAAGTTTTTGATGTTTGGTGGTGTACGACAGAGAGAGAGAGAGACAGCAGAGAAGTTTGATCTTGTGCAAGTGAATCCTGTCAGACTTGTCATATTGTTGCAGTCATAGTACTTGTGTTGCTCAAGGAAAACGTGGCATAGATGGAGATCAAGGGTGCTGAATCTGACTCCAGTATTGGACCACCTTAAGACCCTTCGTGGGGGATGATTTGGGTGGCCCCTCACCCTAGTAGTGGTGAATGATGGAATGAGAAATGTTCTTCAATCTGCGTTAATGTCTGCACTTTCCGCATATATTTTTGCAGCTGCGTCTTAATTAGGCAAATACGAAATACGTACATCAAATCCAGCCTGTATTGAATCATGGTTATTTAATACAATCGGACAGCAAGATCACAAAGCGTGTGCTTGCTATGTAGAATGATTTGGGGATTGATATGTGCACGCTGCATATATTAGTTTGTAACGTAGACATTTGTAAAATTCATACGCTTCAATTAGAATGTATGTAAGCAATTGTGTATTTATGGTCAGGTTCGTGATATTTGTACCGTGGGTTAGCCATAGGATCAACGTTGTGGATGTGAACAGGTAATAATACACAAGAGTTGCTGAACTGCTTTTTGGAACATTGGAAAAGAATGTACTATAGCGAGACGTTGTTATATTATTACCCTGTTTCTTGATCAATTATATTAGAATAATTGAAGAATAGAAAAAAGAGAATGAAAAAAGAAGTGAAGAAGATACTTTAAATATGGTATCTGGAATTGTGTAGATCTAATAGATTGCGTGTCACAAGTATTCTCAATAGTTCAGCCTGAAATTTTTCAGCTGCATCATCACCCTCATTTGCACTTAATCCAAAGAGACGCACACTTGTTAATGTTGTAAGGCAAGTCGTAATCGATTATTTATCATGTTCCAGAATCAGATCATCCATTGGGTTTTTTATAACTTTCTCTCCCAGCACTCTCTCTCTCCGACTTATTTCAGTTTAACTACCACTTTAAATTGACTAGGAGCAAGAATTTATGTAAGCGATTGATTCTATAAATTGGATCTTGTTGAAAGGTTGTCGCGGTTGGAATTTTTATGGAATGTCAAGTTAACCATTTTTACGGAGTAGCTTGGCAGCATTTTGAACTGTTGGAACTTAAGTCTTCTTGCTCACGGTTGCTTCCCCTATTGTCTCTCGTCGCGGCTTATTAGTTTTGCGTCGTGGTAAGCACTTCATTTAAACCACCAAGTATGTATGTCATCTTCTTAAGTGATGTTGTAGACTAGCATACGGCGAAGAAATGAACATCTATGGCTGACTTAATTTATACCGTTTTATATAGTAAATAGGTGGTCGTTTAATTCTCAACTTGTTTCATTACCTCATAATTTTGGTTTTACGGTTCAATTAGTACCTTTTAGACCATAGGTAATAATTGAATCTGAAATTAATTGCTTTTGTCTTCAGAAGTTCACTCACACATGCACACCGTAGTATTAAAATCGTGTGTAGAGACTTTTGCTTGCTTTTCAAATTTATTAAGCTGTACAATTTAAGTTAATTGTTAGCTTTCTTAGGGATGGGGACTTGCAAACTCGTGAGTTATTTTACTTGTCGCAACTACTTGAGGTGATAATTACGGATGTGAATATCTTGCATTTTGTCATTAACTTTAAAACATGATTAAAGTGTGGATAGTACACAGATCCTATTTTACGTGGTTAGAAAATCGACAAGATCGTGATAGTTCAGAGAAAAGAAATTGATTTAAAGTTACAGGAGAGTTTTAAATAATTGAATAAAAGGAAGTCAAGTGCTGTGAGCGCAAGGAAAGAAAAGAAATGTGTAGAAAAAATTGTGGGCAGTATGTGGAGGAAGATGACAACATGCTTTTGTTTTCTTATTACACTATGGTTTCGTTCATGTGTGTATTATTTAGTGTACAGGGAGAGTCAGCCATTGGACTGTGTACATTGTGAAGTGTTTGTTGTATTATGGAGAGAGAAAATAGTAGATTTCGTGACTTGTCGCGTCGTGAAAATTGAAGACCGAAATTCAAGTGTTCATTTATATACTCTTATTATTATATTTGTCTGTGTAATTCATGCAATGAGACGACCGTTTAGAGGTGGAAAGTGATGATTGTTCAAAATTCCTTAGATACTTTTTAACTTCGTTGTTGTATTGGTATGTTTATAAGAAAAAAAGCAAAAGTGCATTTACATTTACCTACATATGTGTATTGAGGTTTGGGTATAGCATGGTACGAGAGTCTACCTTGGTTTGGTATTTGTATGTTACGTGTGCCTAAACTTACTGAGTGACGAAATTACAACTGTGTTTAAAAATCTCTGATTCGATTTTATGAAATTTTGGAGTGTAAAGGTGTAATTATGCAAGCATATATTTAAATAGCTTCTACTAGGACATTTTTTGTCAGCTCTCATTGTAATGAAGGAATCCGTGCAGGATACCTTCGTACGTGCATTATTGTAAGAGTAATGCTTGCATCATGTATGTATGATGAGCCTTGCTGTCATATACTGAAAGTTGTTCCCACCGTAACTTTGTATAGCGAAAATAGTTGTACATATAACATACATCATATAGTATTTTGTGCTTTATTTAGAGTAATTTCTTTAGAGAGAATGACAGAGCAATGATATGTATTTAAATATGTTTCACTGCGAGTGCTCAAACCTCTTGGCACATTACCTCCTTTATGAAGTCATGAACATTTACAACTTCATGCTCTTTTGCCAAGACTTAACACGTCTTCGTTCATACTCGTACTATATGGTAATAGACTATGGGTATGCAGGAACTGATCAGTCCCAACCTCCGATAGGCGAACGATGTTAATGAGCTTACATAGCAAGTTTCATTATATTGTGTTTTACACCATTGAATATACTTATACATAGTGTGTATATATGTAGATATTTATTCCCATTTCACACTCGATCGGAAAGGCTAGCTCATTTGTTGTCCTCTAAATTCAGGAATATACTTACCTATACAAATGAGCTCTGCTCTGTGGTTACAAGCTCAATCTTATCAGTACATTAGAATACTACTTTTGTAAATTCGTCCATCTGTATATAGGTAAGTATACCTATACTTACCTCGTCAGAATTATAATGAAGGCAAGTTAATTTTACTATGCCGAAGTTTTTTTAGTGCTTTGTTCGTCGTTAATTTTTAGATTTGTTTGACTATACGTCTTAGAATCGGATTTCCAACCATTTAATATAATATACACCCGCTGTTAACTCTTTTAACGGTACTTTTAAAGCAATAACGAGAAGGTTGGTGTCCTTTCATTATATTTTAGGCACTACTATGGTTAAAATGCTACTTAAGGTGTATTTGTTTTACGCCGTTCAAATTCATGCATGTAATGTAGATATACTTGTCATTTTATAAATAAGAATATTAGAGAGATTTGGAAATACCTCGGCGAGGGGAATAGTGATAAATTAAGAATATTTAAAAGATTTAATGTGTCTATTATGTCTGGATAGACGGGAGAAAAAGGCGACGACGTGTGCACATGTAATTATCGATGGGTAGACAAGGAGGAGGTAAAAAATAGTGGAAAAGTAAAGAATCATTGTGGAGAAGGAAGAAGCTCCAGTGCATATATGTAAGAGCTGCAAGATAGAGAGAGATGAAGAGGATTGTGGTACGAAGTTAAGATATAAAGAAATGACTTCATCTGTCAGGTGGAAGGATAAAGAAATACAGGAGGGAATGGACTCTCTTTGGTTCGGGGTCTCCATTTTAATGCTGCTAGATGATGGGGGTAAATCATCTATCATGAAGTGTAATAACAGGTTTCGCCCTGGAGATTACAGACGGGGTAACCACCAAGGCTCACGAAATGTGAGTTCCGATTAGGAAAATCAGCCTTTAGTTTAAGGCTTCGTGGTACAGCTTGGAAGATTTTCTGTTCTCTATCCTGGATTTTCTGTATCTCTGTGCATGTATGTTTTTATAATACAAACTTTTTTTTCAAAATCATCTCTTTTTAACATTTTTTCTACCGTGTGTATAATAGTTCATGTAGCTAGAGTAAGTGTTTCTCCGGTTCGTTTGATACATGTTTTGTTGTAGATACATACAGACGAAAGGGATGGAGAAGAAATTTTTCACTGATTCTCCTTTACATGTATTGTTGAGTACCAGTAGATATTTAAAGATTTTGTACGTGAGACTTTTTCCGTAAAAAAGACGAATGTACTTTGATGAACAAGATGCTCCAACTTTTGGTCTCCTGTGGGGAGAAGACAAAAAGACAGCTACTTTCATTGCATACTTTTATCATCCATAGAAGAGCTTATTACACGTTGTTTGCTGTTGTGGAGGTACAGAGAGCTGACTTTGTAATAATTTTCATCTGAACTTCGTATTTCTCTCTTTATATAAAACAATGGTTGTGGGTCTTATCAAGAAAATACCTGCGGTTTCAAAACTATATCTGGGCTTGTATTTGGATGGATGGCTGGGAGAAGCGCTGAATTCTGAACAACTTTTTTCTATACTTTCCTTCTAATTATTCTCCTCCGTCTTGTTGTTGTTCGTGTGTCTGAACATTGTGTTCTTACTCCTTACATGAACTGTTTACCCGGTTGGTCAAATACATGCTGTTCTTAGGAGTATTATTAGGAATATATAACTATATAATAGGTTGCATAGTGCAGAAGAGTAACGGATTGGATGAAGCTTCGTTGATTAGCATCGTTAATTCCGTTGCACAACCGAATACTTATACACCTTTGACAGTCTCATCCTCCCTTCCTCATCATCATATCCATAGTTAAGGTTTGGAAACTTACATCATGGAGCTGTTGAGATGTCGGGCTGCTTCTCCTGCATTGCCTCACAGGTTTATTTTCCTTAGTGTTGAATCGTTGTTCCTTTTGTGAGGAGTTTGTAGCGTTGCAAGAATGAAATGAAGATCTTAGTCTTTGATTTAATTTTAAATTATAGCTTGTAATTTAAGCTCCACAGCTGGTTTAGCCCTACTGGCTGTAAAGAAGGATCCAAAACTTGCCTCATCTCACAGCCAGGTGTCCTCAAGTTACCCGACTGACTCCTCTTAGGGGTCTTCCTTTAGTTGTGCTCATCCATAAGATTTTTATCACAACCTACTTGCTGCTGTTACGACTTTACTGCAAGAAATCTTTATTAATTACTTCGTTCATTGTATCTTACGTTGCTACTACGTTTGTTTGTACATATAAAATAACGGAGCTGCAAGGCTTACTTTTGTAGAGTTTAGGTATTGCACTGTTTGAGGTAAATTCCGGGAACGAATCCTGGATTCCATAACGAATTGTTTCCAACCGGGTAAGATAGATCTGTTTCTTTTTAAATATCATTGTACCTACGAATTATTAACGGCAGTATGCTATGTTAGTTTTTAGGTTCAGCAAAACATTTGTTTTGTTACATTTTTTTTAAAGTGCGCAGATTTGAGCCCAAGATCCATTTTAAGAAGATACTTTTTGCATCTACGAAGGAGGGAACAATACTTTTTTTCTTGTTTATGCAAGTTGACTTTGCGTAAATTACAACAACGGTTTGTTTTTCCAGCTCGGTATTGTAAGACAGAGCATGTAAAAAAAACTAAGATGTAATGGTGTAATAGTTAACTAGAAAGCAATTGGGTGCCAAAAGTGATTTCTAAAAGCAGTAAAGAGAATATTTGAGTTGATAGACGAGTAAAAAGAAGGAGAAACCTATACGTGCGATGGTGCTTAATGGAACAAAGGAAACTCTTTGGTTTTCTAGTTAAATGTCATATTTGAAAACTTTTATGAGGGACATAATCAGAAAGGAGTTTGTGTGTTAAAGTTGAGTGAGGCGCCGCTCCTTGACTCGTTCCTAGCACGCAAAGGATGTTCATCATCGTGTTTTTCTGGGCCGAACCAAGTCAATCTTAGGTTTTATTTCATTGCTCACGTATATACCTTATCTCTGCTATTTTCTATCGTCTCGGCTTTTTGTGGTATAGCTGAGTTGTGTTGGAATATATCTACATGTTCTAGCGGCGAATTATTGGAGAATTTTCTTGAATGAGCATTCAGTAATCCAGAGGAAGGTGATATTACGTTGTGGTAGTGGTAGACGGAGCATGTATATAAAAACACACTATCTTTCTTATTTTCCTTGAAAGCTGGAACGTGGAATGAGGTGGTGGTGTTTTATGTCTTTGAGTTGAAGCAAAAGGATATTCCCTCATGTAGTTATTGTTGCTGTTGTTGATGTTATTGTGCACAGGTATTAAATTTTAGACAAGGAACAAGCAAGTAGTAGTTGCTGCTTGGTAGTTTGTGAAAATGGTCATTCCAGCATGGAAAAAAGTTATTTCTACCTGTGACTTGAATTGCTGTACTTCTGTGGTTACGAGCGAAGAAGAGTCACTCGAAAGGTGTACCAACTACATGAGACCATCGCCATAAAAACTGCCCTGCAATCTTTAAAAACTAAGATGCTTTTTCTAATTTTTTCATCTACATACTTATAAGTATACTAGTAGGAACTACTTTTCATAAATTTTGTCATGTCATAGTTATATACAATATCTATAGATACCTACATGTACTTACCGGGTTTATAAATATATGTTAGCCGCAGTATTATACTTATATGTTAAATGTGGTATTCTAGAACCTAAGTGTATTGCACATATGTATGTAGACTGGGGTATGTAAAACATATGCCGGTGTACATTACAAGTACCTAAAAATTTTCACGGACAGTTCACAGTTTCAGAGTAATAATCACAACACTCACAATCAGTCTGTTGGCATGTCTAGATGTACTATTTTCACAATTTGGATCCCGACGGCTGCCTGGTACTTATGTATCTATAATGTTAAACATATTTAATGGTTTGGTATTCATAGCTCCCCTACTTACGTGTAGGGCAAGAACGTAAAAATGTCATGTTGAAGAAGCCCTCGTGTTTAAAATAAAATATAAATATGATTCACCGTGTGATTATTATTATGATTTTCTTTCAACCTTTATTTACTGCAATGAGGAGGAAAAAGGAAAAGAAAGAAATCTTGTTGTTATACTCGTATTGCAACCTATACAAATAGCATTTTGAGTTACATTACATAAGTTATTTACGTACATTACACATTACACCACTCCGGACTAAGTAATGTTGACTTTTCAACCCGCACTCGGCGCTATCGTTATTATTACCTTTATATACTTATACTTATTAATGACTATATCCAAGGGGTTCATTCATATTCCTGTCTTCCTGCATTAGAAGGTGCTTGTGTAAATTCACGTATAGCGTAATACATACTGAAAATGGAATATGAAGGAAGTTTACTCCTAACTTGTCCACTGATGACTTGCGGAGGGATGAGGATGTACAGGTTAAGGTATGATGCCATTAACCATATAGTTATCCAATAAGTTTCTTTTGGGGATATTTGGACAGGTACTTATTTCATACGTTGGTTTGTCGTCGTCTATGTACATCTTTCTTCTTTCCTTCTACTTCCCACTAGTTCTCGACTTTCCTTCATTTTCCCAACAATCATTAAAGTTCTACAAGTATATCCTATCTCAACGGTCTACCTGTATAAACTTGGTAGACTATATTTTTTAATAAATGCTAGGTTTGAACAATCTGTGTAGAACGAAGAAGCTGAGCGGAGGTTACATTTACATACGTAGTACAAAATGGCGGATGAAGTTTTCTTATTTTCTGAATTTTACCCGTAGGTTGCAGCCATTATTTGACCGACGCAATTTTAAAAGGAATTAGTGCTCTGATTGTAGTTGATGATGAAAGCTGTGTATACTTTAGGAATGATGAAAGCTTGAAATAATTTGTTTTGATGAATCCAATCACGTAGGGCTGTTCTTCCATTTATCATAAAATAAAAATTGATGAGTGTGTGTGGGAAGCGACCGTTTGAAAATTATTTATGCACTAAATTGAGAATATTTTAACGTAGTATATGATTTTAAACAAATTGGGAGTATTTAACGTTATTGCAACAATTTTAATGAACAAATTCAGGTTGGCAACTAAAGCAGGTTCGTGAAATCAATTCTTTCGAGAGACAGTTTATTTGACTGTAGTTGTTAGATTATTAAGGTAAAATAGGGTGAAAATGTATCAGCCCAAATAATAAATTTCAAAAGTTCTTGCGTAGGTTGGTGGGTTACAGTAGTACGTATACTTATATGCATATTACAACTACATGTGGCAGCAAGTTTATAAAATAATTTCTGATCATTTGAATTGGCGGGTAACCTATGTGAGTACTCTGTGTGTACGTACCCTTGACCCAACATGATGATGGAGATTTCAACTCAGACATATATTGGTTTATGACAGGATTATTGGATGGACATTCTCATAAAGCGATCAAATAACGTGAAGCATAGCGATGGGGTGTGGGAAGCTATAGGTAGTTTACGATATGATTAATAATTTAGGGTGGTGATGGGGAGTGGTTAGCCTATCATAACATAATAGCTTCGGACTAATCTACACAAACCAACTGTGAAGTTTTTCTCACTGAAATTTAACTTGGTTCCAAGTTCGTATAGGTAATATATACGTATGTATTTCATAAATAATTATGTGGAAATAATATACGTGCACAAATTCACTGCACAATACCGAGCTCCTGGCAGGATTTAGCAGTTTTGAGGTGTAGGATTGGAAGCATTGTTGTTGTTCCTGTTCAGGATTAAAGCAAACATGGCTAATATCTTTGGACTGGCTGGTTAAATAATATTTAGTGGTTATGTCTTCATGCCCATTTGGACCAAGGAAAGTAATAATGTCTTCTTTGCTGTCGTCACCTTGTTCGCAGCATGTCAAGTATTCCATACTTTAATTCATCGAGGTTTTACCTTCTATATCCAATGTCACTATAGTGTAGTATTATATAATACAATGGTCGCAAATCGACATGTAAAAGATAAATTAATATATCTTTGGAATTAAAATATACAACGGCGTGTCTTTGCTGAATTTATGAATAATACTATTAGAAGACATGACTCATATACAAACAAGGTAAATAATGTAAAGTAACAGTAACAACATGCCACAAGACTTTCGACACTATGGACTTCATGAATAATAAATATTCTGTTTTTATTCATCTATCATATATGTAATTTTGTATATGCAGGCAGCTGTTGTAAGGTTGGAGAACGTCATCACTATGGGCCTTCTGTTATATACTAAGCGTTAAGAATAGTTGTACGAAACACATCTACAATGTTGTATGCCCTACGTAAATCGTTGTATTGTTTTAATCTCTGATTGGATACATAGTTATACAATAGTTAGAAACAGTTCTTATATATTTTATTAAACATTTTAAAAGATGTGTGCATAAAGCGAGCCTGAAGAAGACAGTGTTGTCGAAACGTTGCTCTAATAAAAACTGATTTTTCTTCAAAAGTTATCAAGACATTGGTTTTAATTATATTAAAAATTTAGTTTGCAACGACGGTTGAGGTAATTTTATAAGCCAAGGTTTCCCTACTAATTGAGTATTATCAACGTTGAATTATTGTTTATACAATTAATTTAGAAATGTTGTGAGTTTGACATGAGAGAAAAATAGATGTTAAGTCCTTTGTGATCACAGGATGCTCGCTTCATTTGTTAAGCATTCTCATCCTACTCCTAAAGGTTGCTGCATAGTTACTTGGAGTTTTACAAATCCCAATTGGTCTTTGGATAACGTTAGCATATAGAACGTTCCATGAATGCCTGTACTGTATATTAGGAGGATTGCGAAATCCGGGAGGGCTCCCCGGACTTTCGACTTGATACAATAGAGCGAACATAATAGAGGAGGAGTATTTCAATTGAGAAGGAAGTATGAACAATGCTGGATACAAAGGAGGTGGGCTTGAATCTTTTCAAAAAGGTCTACATAATCTTTTTATGCATTTGTCCCTTCTGAAGTTTAGCTTGTAGCATACAAGTACACGTATGAGTATATGACGCAAACATGTACTAGTACTAGTACGCTCTAGAGATTCTATTAGTTATCCCTTGTGAGAGGAGCCTGATATCTACATTATGAGTCTTTTCATCGTATTTTTCACTCTGTGATTACTGTCCAACGAAGGACGTACTTAGTATACTTGACGAGTACAAATCTGTTCTTCACCTTTAACGAGATTGTGTCATGTTTAGCGTAAATAGCTTGTTGTATGTACGGAGGGTAGTGTGAAGAACATTATCTTCGTTAATAGTTGTTGTAAGGTGCTTAGGAATTTCTATGGAAGCTTTACTCATAATGTATAAGGTTCGTGCACATTGAACATTCATACATCTAGATACATAGGCGGGATAGTCAACTACTAGTAGAACTTGTGAGGTTTAGCTATGGGAGCAAAACTGTATTAAGTGTGAGGTTTAGCTTATGGGAGCAAAACTAATGCTATTGGTTATGACTGAATGAATTCATTATGCCAGTTATTGTGGGATGCATGACTGTATGTATTGTAATCACTACATTTAGGATTCCTTTACTTTCTCATAATCTCTGGATTATTCATGTCTTTATAAGTATTTTCTACTTGTTAGTTTTGTGTCCTTCTGTACAGTAGGGCTGAGGAATCACCCCTACATGCCATAGTCTTCGGGTTAAGCCCGGAGCTTATTGAAAGTACTTACTTAGTATTAATAGTTAAACATTGCCTCCCTCCGGGAACGTTGTAAACTTTGTTTATGATTGTACAAGGGAAGTATTGAAAGGCTGTATATCTCGTTGCAATATTAAAAGAGGCGATCTTAGAATATACTTCGATGCTTTAAGTAGTGGACAGCTTAAACTTAAATTTTAATTTCGAATATTAGCATTAGTAGTTGACAGTGTTAGGATTTGTTTAAGGAAAACGACGAAAATATTGATGGGGCTATGCCAGTATTTAAATTTAAGGGCAAAAAACATTATCGTAACCAACGTTTTGACGTAATTTCACGACTTCATTTGAATCAATCAGTTTTTTAGTTCCTCTGTTTGCCAGACTTGTAGATCATCCTAATTATTCGTTTGTAATTGCGGTGTAGGAAGAAGCGAGGAAAGAATCAATTATAGTCGATAGCGTCGGCGTAGATTTCTCAATGTATTTATAGTGTATTGACTAGTGGAGTCTTGTTTAACAGTTTTTTCTAGTGAACGATCAGCAGGAGGTTATAATTTTGTGTAGTTTTCGTGACGTTCAAGTCTCTCAGTATTTGAAACCCACGCATAGGAATGCTTGATATTTGGGGAAGTCAAGAAAAATGTGAAAAATTAGTATCTACTGTATTCTTATGTAATTACTATATGTTATGGTATTTGATAAAGGGATCACAAGATTCGAGTAGGTTTTTTCTGGGCTCAAACTGGCATTAGAAAGT
>JAQGAK010002197.1:0-22309 GCA_034696945.1 Lipothrix lubbocki
TTTTGTATTTATTTTGTATTTATTTTGTATTTATTTTGTATTTATTTTGTATTTATATTGTATTTATTTTGTATTTAAATTACTTCCATTTTGCATCCCCAGTACTCCATATTGCCACATATTTTTCTAAACTCCGGAAGCCCATAAAACTCCAAAATTTGTAGATCAATTCCGGAAGAGAAAGCCAAGGTAGTTACGGCGCCCCACAGTGTTATCAATACACGGGAAATGATTTGAGCTCATTGAGTTGGGAAATAACCAGGTTTCAAATGCTGGGCCAGGAAGTGGTCGTCGAGAAAGGGAACGAAGGAGAATTTGCGCCTTCCAACTCCCAAGATTTCTCCCAATCCCCCGTTTTTGATGTATATGTATTTTATTTTTCTCTATACTTTCACCATAGAAATTACCAATAGATTTTGCTTTTTTACCTTTGGAAATTACAAATCGTCATGGTTAAAAAAAACCACTGGATTTTTTACAGAACCACAAACCATTAATTCAGCGTTAGAAATATCCTTATCGATCTCGCGTGTTCCTCTTGCATCATTTTCTGAATCAATGCTCTCCCAACGCACTCACGCATGGTAAGATTTTTTGGATTTTCTTGATTCTGCAGACTTTTCTGGTAAATTCTTGGTTAATTCTCGTGAGTTTTTTTTATTTATCTCATGATTTCTTGATTTTTGTGAATTTTATAAATTTGTACATTTGCAAAAATGTTAGAGAATTTTTCGCAAAATTTAAAAAAATACTTCCAACACCTTTGATGTGGAATCCAGCATAGTGGAGGGGAAATCGTCGCAGTGGAGAGAAAAGGGAAACATTTGGGGAGAAATTCATATGTGAGACATGCAATGGGAAATCCTTGAGGGAAAAGTAAAAATTCAGAGATTTCCCGGACCTCTGGTCAGCGGAGCAGAGTGGACCTTCGGATTTTATTCATGTTGTGGTGGACGCAGCTGGTCATCCCGGTCTCGGCGTACGTGTCAAATGTAGAGAGCACCGGACTTTTGGCAGCCGTCCGAGCATTCAGTCGTCGTAAATGCAGGGAAAAGTCAAGAATTCTCACATAAAACTGCGCTTGTTGTCAGCAATTTTGTAATCGATCCACAGCGATGTGTAGTTTTTTTCCAATAATAATTTTCAATGGAAATTAAATTTTTTTAAAAATACTAAAATTTGTAGTAAATATTAAATTTTATTAGAAAATTTTGTACGAAAATTTATATTTGTAAATTATTCGGCTCCTTAAATTTAAAACTTTGAACCCTGCGCCTTGAATTATGAATTTAGCGCCACAATTTTAGTTGTAATTTTGAATTTTGTAGAATTTAGCGCCACAATTTAAGTTGTAATATTGAATTTTGTGGAATTTAGCGTCAAATTATAAATTTAAGATTCTAGTGTCAAAATTGAAATGTATAAATAGAAATTTAGCGTCAAAATTCAAATATATAAATTCAGCGCCGCAATTTAAATATATGTATTTTTTAACGCCAAAATCTAAATGTATTAACTTGGCACCCTAATTTCTGAACGAAAATAAATCAGCACCGAAAAATATTAGTTTTAAACTCATCTTGATAATCTGAATTGAAAGTCAAGTCGCCGCCACAAAAATTATGTAAATGAGCATTTTGAATGCAGCGCCGGAATTTAAATTTCCAGGACGACATTGAACGCCACAAAAATTCAATTCCCCGGAAATGCTTTATAAAACTGTATTTTTTAGCCCATTTGCTGCCAAAATTTAAATATTTAGAAAATTTAGAGTTGACAAAGCGGGGATGCTAAAGGGCTTGTAATACGAGCAAAAATATGTGTCCGTTTGAAGAAGTTGAAAGTCGTGAGCATGAAAAAAAGATGAAAAAAATTTGTAGACTTTTTTTGAGAGAGAGAGAGAGAGAGAAAGTGTATATACACATGTACCGCCAGCTTATGGGACTACTGGTGCTTCTGAATAATTTGTTAACTCCATTGGCTCATCTGGAGTGCCAGCCCTGTCTCCGTTTTATCGCTGTCCCCTCTGTGTCTAAGCAAATGGAGTTTAGAGGACAACTCCTCGAGGATCATATTCGGGGGTAAGCGATGGGAAAGTAGATACTTGGTGAACTTACTTATACTTGTAAGTTATACTTCAGGCGATGCATACTTGGATTCACGTCGATGCACACTTGAGCTACAGGGATGCGAACTTAAAATACATCCATTTGAACTTATACACTGGCGGGAACTTAAAATACATCCATTTGAACTTATAGATTGGCGGGAACTTACACTTCCTCCATGCAAAATTGTATAATTCATCGATGCGAATTTGTATTACAGCCATTTATGAACTTATATTTAGTCGATGCAAACGTTTCCAAAGCTAACATCAATGCAAAACCTTCACAGAACTTACATCGATATGAATTTCCATGGAACAACAAACCTAACCAAAACAAGCTCAAGGAAGTATGACTTGCATCGTAATATCTTACATTCCCCCACTTGCATCGCTAACAAGTAATAATTCCTACTGTATCGTCCTACTGTGCATCGTCGAAGCACGATTGGAGCAGCAAGCGTATGAGTTCCAAGCCAAGGAGACATCCTGGAAAGTGTGCCGAACAAGGAGAAGACAAAGGAGTAAAAACGAGTTATTGGACACGGAGGAGTATCGAGTACATTTTTCCGAGGAAATGGCAAGAAGGAATGGTAACTACCAACAACTTTAACCACCTCATTTTCGGCTTTTCTCCTCTCGAGGAGATCCAAGGGCAGACAAGAACCAAACACCAGGAAAAACTCTAAAAGAGCTATCATAAGCCAAGTACACACACACACATATGTACATATATAAACATTCCCTTCCATGTAAACCTCAAACTAATGGCTAATGGCAGGTTTTATGGAAATTCCTACGAGGCAAACTATCCTCTTTACGTTGACTTTATAGGCCTTCTGAGCTTCTTCAGAAGTCGACAAGCATCGGGAAAAGCTGTCTTTATTTTTGAAAATTTCTACGTTCTCCAGCAAGGCTCGAGGAATCCCTCTTGTTTCTTAAACTGAATATTTTTTTTACATTTCTGCAAGAGATTGTTTTAATAAAAAAATTTTA
Source organism: Lipothrix lubbocki (assembly GCA_034696945.1). Taxonomy (NCBI): domain Eukaryota; kingdom Metazoa; phylum Arthropoda; class Collembola; order Symphypleona; family Sminthuridae; genus Lipothrix; species Lipothrix lubbocki. The sequence continues at coordinate 3,104 of JAQGAK010002197.1, forward strand.
ATAGATTTATTTTTCAACGAAATTATTTTTTAACAAATTTATTTACTAATAATTTATTTTAAATCTAAATTTTAAAGTAAAAAAAGTCCGAAAATCCATACTCTATAAGTACCCACAAAATTTTCAAGCATCTCCCTGAAGAATGCGAGCCCCCCAGAAAGAAAAATACTTTTGCAATTTTCTCAAATTTTGTCTCGCTTGTGCATCGCAAAAATTTACGCCTAAATGACAACACATGTCTCCACCTGGGAAGTCTGAATCACCGGAAAGTTTTAGGGAAAATGAAAATCTGGGTTCCGAGACGTAGGCTCCGATGTGACGGCGGAAGATGGAAGGGGCTAGTTTTGGGTACATGTGTGTGTGTGTGTACATATGTGTGTAGTTTGTGAGGGACAGTCGCGAAATTGAATTTCGGTTTGGAGAAAGCACACCAACAATTTAGACGATCCTTTCCGCTTCTCACCTTTTTATTCTTACTCTCCTTTTGCGATTTTTGTCTCGACGGTTCCTCGCCTCGGATTTTCCTGTATAATTTTGTATACATTTATCCTCTCTGGGTGGTGCATTTTCTCATACTTTCACTCGTGTATTCTTATAATTTTATAGTGATTCTCCTATACATTTTCCAATGCTTTTACGTGCATTTTCTTCTAATTTTATATGCAATTCTTTTATACTTTTCCATGTATCTTCCTCTGCTTTTGCATACAATTTTCTATCCTTGAACATGTATTTTCCTATGCTTGAACATGTATTTTCCTATTCTTTTACAAACAATTTTATATGCTCGAACATGTATTTCCTATGCTTGAACATGTATTTTCCTATACTTGAACATGTATTTTCCTATTCTTAAACATGTATTTTCCTATACTTAAACATGTATTTTCCTATGCTTGAACATGTATTTTCCTATTCTTTTATATACAATTTTATATGCTCGAACATGCATTTCCTATGCTTGAACATGTATTTTCCTATACTTGAACATGTATTTTCCTATACTTAAACATGTATTTTCCTATGCTTGAACATGTATTTTCCTATGCTTGAACATGTATGTATTTCCTATACTTAAACATGCATTTCCCTATGCTTGAACATGTATTTTCCTATGCTTGAAACTAAATTCTCCTATACTTAAACATGCACTAACTAAAGTTTTTACATGCACTTTCCTATAATTTTATATGCAAATTCAAGTGTTTTTGTACTTATTTCCCCCATTTGTGTACAGGTCCACCGACTGAATTTCCTAATGTTATTTCCTATATAAATTCCATATAAATTTCCACAACCCTTCCAAACCAAACCTTAGTAGTGTGGAGAGCTGGAGGATTTTTGCCGTCGTCCCTTTTTGTCGACGACGAGATGAGCAAAAAAATAAGAAAGGATTGGAGAATTCCCGTCCATTCTCTGTTTCCGTGTGACAAGTGCATGCACAGGAGCTGAGAGTTTCTAAATGAAATAGAAGCCCTCGGGAAATGCCATCGAATGTCAAGACTCGCAAGTTATCCGGAGTAACTACATATCGGTACATAATACGACAACGGCCGTAGCAGCAGCAGTAGCAGTAACAACAACAACAGCAACAACAACAAGGAGACGAATGGTTTTTTACCCAACACACACTTATTTCTTACTTCTCTCACCTCATTTCGCCTCCGTCCGCTCAGCCTGGAGACCCTCAACATTTCTTTCCCATGCAGTGAAAATATTTTCCCTATGCATTTTTTCCTCATCCTTCACATTCCAAAGGCTACTACTACTACTACTTCTATTCCTTCTTGTTCTTCTTTCTCTTTTCGTCTTCTTCCTCTCTGCTCCTTATTCTCTTCATTTCCTCGCGCGTCCTTCGTATAAAGACGCAATGACAGCAACAACATTCGGGGAAGAAGCAAAAAAAGAGAGAAAGTTTTTTTTTCTTTTCGGGATTGTAAATATTCCTTATGTGGCAGTAAACTTGAAAGTATATTTTAGGATTTTTTTTTCTGGTATATCAAATAAAATTGCGTGGCAATTTTGTATGGCAATTTGGTATATAGTAATTTTGTATAGCAATTTCCCTTCTTAAAACTTCACAACGTTTACATCCTCGTGTGTTTATATGGAAAAAATTAATTTTCTGGGACCAACTTTTAAAAAGGAATCATTTCATAAAACTTTATTATTTGCTTTGCATACTTGTTTTTTTTCCCATGCTGTAAAACTTTTGACGCAAGGTCACATGGAATTGGTGAACGTGGAATTCATTATTAGAGTTGAGAGTAGAGGCAAAAGGCAGGGGGGATAAGGGAATGGGAGTTAATAGGGGACAAGTCCCGGGGTAATGTGATTCGTGACGTGAATCCAAAGTGAAAATAATTATAATTTTAATGAAAACGTTGGAGAAAGTACTGGAGAAAGTCGGGGAAAGCAGCAGTGAAAGTCAGATGTTTTTGTGAAAATTTAAGAAATTACCAAGGATAATTGGAGAGAGTTGGTGACAATTAGAGAAATTAATGGTGAAAATTGCGACAAAGAGCTGGTGAAATTTTAAAAAGAAAAACAACGTTTTCCAGTAATTATTACTACAACTGGAGAAACTACTAGCAAAAATTAGAAAAATATTGTTATTGAAAACTGATGAATGTTTGTGTGAAATTTTGCAGAATTTACTGGTAAAAGTGGAGAAAGCACTGATCAAAACTATAGTAAATTCCTGTACAAAATTGGAGAAAGTTTCAGTGCAAGTTTCGAAAAGAATTGGAGAAAGTTGGCGAAATTAAAATAAATAATCAATTAAAGTGCAAGAACAAAAGTGAAAATCTAAAATAATTGAGATGGAAGTAAAAGAGTATAAAGAAAAAATCAAAGCACGTTAGAGACGAGAACCGTTTGGGAGAGTAAAAGACGGGGAAAGTAAAATACTTAAATTGGAAAGGTGGCAGTGTCGGGCCCAATCTGGCACACTTCTTGGCACACTCGAAACACACGAGCGATTTTACACAGCCGCACGAACTTCATTAGAGGTAAATAATTGCAAGTGATTTGCTCCTTCTCCACGTGAACCACCGAGGTTTTGTTGGAATTCATTGGATCGGAGCAATACAGAGAGAGAGAGAGAGAGAGAGAGAAAGAGAGAGAGAGTCCGGGGAAATAAGCACCTTCTGCCCATCAACTTGCAGATTCAAGAATAATTGACCCCACTTAGAGGAGAAAGGAGAGCGGAGTTGTAGTGTAAGGACGGGGCTAATGGTAAACAATGTATTATATTGGGAATTTCTGGACTTGGCCCACGGAGAAAGTGCTCTTCTCTCCTCCAATGCAAAAACCTTCCCTTCTCCCCCACTACCACACATACAATACATACTACACGCGGAATTCATAAAGCGTGTCTGTCTGGCAATGGAAATAAAAGTATATATTCTAGGTATACAACACATATGGATCGACTCAAAAGACATCAATTCCCTTTCCCACTTACAATAGACGCCTATTAAAGAGATCTTCTCTTGATTCCAGAATGGCCACTTTATCACGATTGTAACGATTTTCAGGCTTCAAACCTTCTTCCTCCCAGTTCTTTCTATACCCAAAAGTCCCGAAAACGCTTTAAAATATACAATTTTGCGTGTTCTTTTTTAAGTTTTAAGTGTTTCTGTATTTTTCCTTGTATTTTTAAATGTTTTTCTATAGCGTTTTTATTTTCTTTAAATTTTATTTTCTTCTTGCATTTTAAAATTTGCTTCATTCATTATTAACGTTTTGAATTTATTTTTTTATTCCTCAAATTGTATTATTATTTGTTTTTATTTTTTTATACAAATTTTACCTCCTCCTTTAGAACTTTTTAATGGTGGAATTCCCACAGTAAAGTCAACCTCTTGAATTCATTTGGTTACCCAAGCGTATATTTTGCATAGTATTTTTTGGATCTCCAGTTTCAATTTTTTTTGGATCTTCAAAAGAAGGCTCTCAAGTGTGTTTGTGTAGGAATTTCCTGAGGGGAAATATTCTCGTGCTTATCTACATTATCAAAAAAACTGTTTTCACCTTGTTTTCCTGGCCAAATACTAATAAAAATTTTATGTGCAGACTAAATTTGTTAGTAAATTAATGTTTTGAACATTTATTTCTTTATTATTGATACTTTTTAAAAATCGAAGATTTTAACTGCAATTTTTATACAAGTTTAGAGAATTTCACATCTAATTTTAACGGAATCTAAAATTTAAAAAATTTTTAGCTGTTATTACAAATTTCCAAAGTCGTGGAATTTGAGCAGCCAAATTTAAATTACAAGTATTCTACGGATATTTGAGGTTTAAGTTTAAGTGAAGATAATTTCATTGGGAAAAAATCAAAACAAAATTTAAAAGGTACAATAAAACCACAGCAAATTAAAAATGTTATAAAAACAGCAGAATCCATTTTAGCGGACGGGACAGCCGAAGACGCTAATGGTAATTGACAAGCTACCAGGATATCAGCTTGCTTTAATTAATGGCGTAGAGTAGGAATTGACAGGAGCTACCGCGCTTTCCTGTCCAAATTGAGTTTCCGCCGACGTCACGATCCTCCATTTAATTTCAAAAGAAGGAGCATTTCATTATTGTATTTTACAGCAACAACTATTTTACCCACACTGTAAAACCTACGTTGGACTAATTCTACGACCGAGGGAGAGGGAGAGAGAGAGAGAGAGAGATAGGCTTACCATATATAGTTATAGGGAGGGACAGTATACTTCCATTCCTATTTCGACGGACCATAAATGTTTTTTATTTTTTGGTGAGCGCCGCCAATCCGACTTTAATTATTAACCCGACAATATACCGGACTTGAATGTACGAGGGACTTGACAGGTTTAAGTAGCTTTCCTCATCCTCTCCAATTCGTTGATGATGAGATGAAGAGAGAACACACGTACATGTACGGACGATCATAAATGGAAACGCATGTAAGAGGGAGAAGGTTGGAACTTGGGGGAAAAAAATGAAAAAGTATCTCTTCGATAAAAGCGCAAAACCACGACAACTCCCAGGATTTCCTCCCATCACATCACTCATCAGTGTCAGGTTTTAAAAACCAAGTCGTGGTCAAGGAGAAATAGATATCTACGTTTATTGCTTGTCAATAATTCAGCTTCCGAGAGCCAGACACAGCTCTAATCCCTTTAAATGCTCCGCTCCCTTTTAGTCTAGATGAAGCTTTTCAGAGCTTCGAGATTCTGTCGTTCTAAAAGAGGTTGACATCAAATTTACTTTACCACTATATAGACGGCGGTTTTTATTTTAAGAATTTTTTCAAATTTTTTCCCATTTATTCTTTTTATTTTCCTACGCAATCTTTTAGCTTTAAAAAAGCCCTTGGAAAATTTATGTTATAGGTTTCCATTGTAATAGTCGCATTGGCTGAAATTACTTTTCCTAATTTACACCGCCGTCGCGCCGTGTGATTTTGCATCGTATGAGAATGAGATTTTTTTTAAAAATTGCATCGCCTAAATCCTTACAACTAATGTACAGTAAACCCGCGATTTTTTAATTCACTGCAGCGCAGTGCCTAATTCCTTATAATCCTATTGCGTTATTATTATTGAAAGAAACTTTATCTGCGTGTATATTCCATATATATGAGAAACAAGTTGCTGGTGTCCCACCAGAATCTAGAATCCCCGGATTAATGTTGACAAAGTTCTGCATCCAGCAATGGCCACATATAGCAACAATAATAATTACAATATAATAAGATGGAACTGACGTCATAAACATCAACCGCCTGATTTGGGTTTAATATGATGATGAATCGCTGTATCCCCTGGCAGCTCAATATGTTTTAAGTGCGTTACATTAATTACAGGAGGTTGTACACATATGTATAGTGCATATGTTTGGACTACATAACATTGTACATATAATGTATAGTTGCATATGCATGGAAACTTTATGCATTTAAGTACACATGTTGAGAGCATTCAAGGGCTTTTGTGTCCCAACAAGTTTGTACCCTCGGAGCGCTGAGCGGAGCATAATAATATTAATATGCTAATTTCACATCGGAGACTCCAGCATTGCACCAACTGGACTTTCTTCCGGAAGAGGAAGAAACAATCGGTTAACTTCATTAAAGGTCTCAGATGGTTTTGAAGTTCGCACCTCCCGGCAGTTTCCTTTGTATTAGGAAACCCTTCCGTATGTAGCTATATATCTATAGTATTATCCTGGAATTATCTCAAGGATCCCAGACATACATATAGGATCAAGAATCATGCATCCAGTATGCGTTATGTGTGCAGTATTATATAGCAAGTACACAAGACTTCAAACTTGAAAGAGGGATGTAAGGATTTCGCTCCAAGGATAATTTCATCAGTCAGCAGTCAGCACACATGTTCACAGAAGTTGACTGAGATGCTGTGAAGAACAACAACGTTGCGCTGGGGTGAAGTTCATTAGGTGGGCCGCAATCCACAATATTCCACACAGATACTTCTTTTACGTAGGATGAGGCCCATGTGGTTTTTAGTTTATATTTTATGAGCACTGCCGAATTTTATACTATAATCATTATATATAATTACTGTAAAACTCCATTGTTAATTATAGTAGTGTCCTTGTATCCGAAGGAAGTTTTCCAACACAAGCATGAGCACGGTTGTACAGATAATGTGTAAAGTTCACAAACTAAATAAGTTATTCAGCTTATTAGTTAAGCTTTTATTTTTCAATCCTTCCCTCAGAACATTTTTTCAAGTTTTCTTATAGAACATTGTGGCTAACACATTAGAAGCTCCTGCTGACCTGACAAGTCAATGAAGACGCAACGTAGCTTACGATACTACAACTATGTATACTATTACTATACTACTACTATGCTACTACTACACTACAACTTTCTACTACTATATATGCAACCAAACTGCTTACAAGTATACTACAAGTATATTACATGTATACTACAATTGTAGTACAACTATACTACAATTTATTGTAGTATAACTATACTACAAGTATGGTACAACTATACGACAAGTATACTACAACTATACTACAAGTATACTACAACTATACTACAAGTATACTACAACTATACTACAAGTATAGTACAACTATACTACAAGTATACTACAACTATACTACAAGTATACTACAACTATACTACAAGTATACTACAACTATACTACAAGTATATTACAAGTATACTACAATTGTAGTACAACTATACTACAACTATACTACAAGTATATTACAAGTATACTACAATTGTAGTACAACTATACTACAAGTATACTACAACGATTCTAATACTATGCTACTACTACTACTATTATATTAATACTGCTATGCTACTATTACTACTGTATTAATACTGCTATGCTACTACTGTTATTGTAATGTAAATGTATTAACACAGGATCTAGCAATACCCCTATAACCAAGAAAAAATACGGCTTGTTAATTCGAAAAAACCATAGTTTCCCCTATTAACACATTGTCAGACGACAGAATACTTGTACCCTTGTCTGGAAATATGTGAGAATCTGAAATCTCTGGTTGACTTGTTCAATTTTGTTCTAAGAATAGCTCGTGAGGTTTTGGTATTAGTCGCTTACTGTGTCCATATAAGGTTGAAAGTATAGTGAAGAGTAGAGGCTTGTGGTTTTTTTGCTTGTACTACTACTAGAGATTTGTATGTATGTACAAATGTTCATTTAACCAGTGGAAAGGAGCGGGTATGAATTTAATAGAGAGAGAGTAGGAAAAGCCAGCTTTGAAGTAGTTCACCTCCGTGTCCTTAATTATGTTGATTATTTAACCACTTATTTTCCCCAAGTTAGGACGTCAGGATGTTGGATGGAGCGTGAGGCCGGAAAGGACGGAGACACTTCAGCTCTGGCCGCCACCGCCACGACATCTCCAAAAACCCGCAACATCTTCTATTGCCTTCGTTTATTTCAATTATTTTGATGAGTTGCCATTTGGAATTGTGGGGCTTTCGTAGGTTTGTCTATGTGTATATTACGTGTAATTATATTATTGTTAGTGTGTTTATATGTGCATGGTTTCTTAGGGAAAGTTCATGTTTGTACATGCATTCTTATGGAAAGTTCATGTTTGTACATGCTTTCTTATATGGCGAGTTTGTTTGTACATGCTTCCTTAGGGTAAATAAGCATATAAGCCGTAATCATATAGCAATATGTACATAATCAAATGACAAGTATATGTACATGCAATTATATCACTTAGAGCGTGAAATGTATTTAAGTCCCCATAAGAAAGTCCCAAACTTGTATTTAAGGCATTTATATAATATAAGTATAAGGAAATTTAAAACTAACGAGGCCTTTGGAAAAGCAAGGAGCCAAAACCTGAGCAATTGAAGTTAATCACATCAACGAGGCCTTCCACACAAATCAAAACAGACGTTTTCTGTCACAGCTCTTCGTCTTCCCACATTCAAACATTATTATCGTATATGCATACAAATATTCATATACATGCATTTATGTACGTTGAAACTACCCACATCTTCCACACTGACTTGCGAATCATTAATCAAAATTCCGACTCCCATCTTATTCATCCATTCAGGCCCAGCCAACTCCAGAATTTCTATGACACAAGTTTCGATTTAAATGACGCCCTATATTATACATAATTTCTTTAGGTGAATTCCCCATTTCTTCTTGCTCAACTCGCCCTAAAGTCAAGGATTTCATTTTTAAACTTCCAAATGAGGAGATTTGTGTTGTAAATTTAAAGGGGGTGAAGCCACCGTGTATTATCATTTATACGTTGTTATTTGAATTTTAAAAATTTACTTACAATTTAATGATTTTAAATATCAAAACTCATAAGAGGCCATGCCCTACATGCAATTTATCTGGAGTTAGGCCAAAGAGAAATAAAAGGTTTTTTTTTCTTTTTGTTTGCATTTCACAAGTTAATTAATTTACTTATAATTGAAAAAAGGTCCAAAGAGGCCGCATCTACGCATATCCTAATTGGACTGAGGCCAATAAGAAATAGATTTTTAAGAATTTTTAAATTGGAAGGCGCACGGAGCTGATGAATTTTTCCCGTCTCTCGGTTGACGGAATTAATATGAAAATAATTAGAGGGAATGGCTCTCCGAGAGAGATTTACCTTTTGGTTGTGTGACAAACTTGTACACAAGTTGATTAGCAGGATCTGCTGGTGGAGTTGCTGAGGCATGACAAGACCGGGTGTGTAATTCCCTGGTGCAGCTACAACGACGACGACGGGTGCAGTGTTCCAGAGGTTGGGAGGCCGCTGCCTCGTATACAACAAGGCCTTCTCCATACTTTACATCCATTCTACACCCTTTACATATGCTTATACATACCTTACATACTTGTACATACTATTCGGGAAATCCCTAAATAATTTCCCTATATAATTACATATGTACATGGGCTTTTCCTTTCGAATCGGAAACTTTGCCCTACAGGATTCTCTATTGTAACTGCGATGATGAGTTACTTGTGAGCTAATATACATATATACTTGTATTTGATGAAAATATACATTTCCGACGAGGATATGATTCCGTAGTATTGTAGGATTTTGAAATGGAATTAACGTGTACATGTTTTCCAAGGGCGATTACATAGTTTTTAAAGGACAAAAGACTATATAATAGCAGCTACCAGGAGAATCGTAAAATGACACCATTTAATGACGCATGTGACTAGAGTGAAATGGCTGCTTTCAATACAAGTGATTTACTATTACGACCTCCTTGTTACTTTGTTTTTGTTCCGCTTTCCCTCTCAACCTTCCGCTCTCACTCTCTTTCTCTCTCTCGCTGGCTTTCTCTCGCTTTCTCTCTCCAGACCAAAATCCGAGAAACAGGATTCCCTTGCAGTTCCAAAGCCGTCGCCGCAAAAGTGGAATAAAAAAAATCCTGGAATTTCTCGATTTATCTCGCTATTTCTCTCTCCGTGCTTTATCCACAGCCGTGTCTAATCACATTCCCAAGGTGACTACCACTTTGCTGGAATTTTATTTGTTTATATAATTTAGATGTAATTTCATTTCCTATAATTTTTGGACCGCAATTTTAATATTTTTTTAGAATTTTTGAGACTCAATTAAATAATTGAAAATAATTCTTATCTAATTTACAAAATTCAATTTAATTTACTAAAAATTTTATTTATTTATATTGCTTAAAAAATAATGAAATAATAATTTTGAAAATTAAAAGAAAGGATTCTCAAATTTGTAATGCAATTATTCGTAAAAGAATTTTGAGATTTAACGGGAAAATACACAAATTATCAAAGATGTTGAACATCTCCGGAATTTTCCAGTATTTCTTCTCGGAGAAAAGGATAATGTCCATCATCTAGAAATAATAAGTCGATCATGGGAAAATAATGCATCAGTCTCGTGGCCAAATGCTCTTAAGAAGGGAAAAAGGAGGCAGACGGCCAGATAAATTATTACATTTGATTGGTTCGAAGCTCATCTGAAGACTCTGCAAATGACTTGAAAAAATCTTTGCTCATTTTTCCCAGCCATTTCCACTCACTGTTTTTTTTATATCTACATTTTTGTTTGTATGTACGTATCTCTACAGTGTATTTGTGTGTTTTCCCGGCCGTCTGAAATTGAATGACAAAGTAAAAACTCTGGGAAGTTTTGTATGTTGTGTGAGTGTAAAAGGTCGGGGAAGTGAGAGCAAAGGAGTGTCAAGGGACGTGTAGTTAATGGTGGACGCCATTTGATTGATGAAATCGGGAAGGTTTCATCCTCGCAAGCTTTTATTCATTTCGTCCGACAGTCTCGTCTCTCCACAGTCTGCACGCTCCGCTCCTTGACTGAAGCCTTTCCCCTATTTACACCATTGGAATTGCATTAAGTATTTAACTTTCCTCAGGAATTATTCTCCCCACATGCCAAGAGAAAAGGCAGGGTGGAAAGAATTTCCGGGAATTCCGCAGCAGACTAAATAAACATAATCTTTTTGCGCTCTTCCTTTTTTCTTGTTTGATTTTCCCGCTGTTTTATGCCAGCTCTCCCGCATTTTTCAAGTAATTTTTCATTGTTTTATTATTCCCTTTGTTTCCTCCCGATTTCTTGTATTTTGCTTTCCCTTCTTTTATTTCCCTTCTTCCTTTTACTTTTTTCTTTACAATCCTTTGAATATTTTCTGAAAACTTCAAATAATTTGATTCAATTTCGTAGTTCAATTTTCTCGCTTTGCTATTTGGAAAGTAAAACGAAGTCATGAAATCTAAGACGGGGAAAATTAAAATAAGTAAACAAAACATACACAATCTTCGGTTAAAAAATAAAAAATACTTGAGAAACGAAACTTAAACATTTTAAAATATGGAAACTTATAAGAAATAAGCAGGAGGAAATACGAGCAAAATACGGAGGGAAGGCGGAAGACGCGAATAATAAATCATAAATCGCCAAAATTGCTGGGCGAAAGATGGGAAACTTGTAAAAAAAAGACAAGGGAAAAGCGACAATGGATTTTCTTGTATGTATAATGATTTCTCTGCGACTCCCCAGGGTGTTTACCGTTTCGGATCCATCTAGTCCCTCTTATAACTTGACATACTCACGGGCAATACGATCAATTCTCTCGCCATGGACCATAGGCCCCTGCCCCGATAATAACACATTGGCAGCTGGCGTAAACCCGGCCATTTGTATGGTAACAGCGGCTGTACTGCGGAATCCCAAACACAGTTGATGGCCTCTTACCACTCCGCTCTCCCCCGCTTTTCTCACACCAATTACCTTTTTTACTTCCCTTCAATCGCCTGGCCCGATTGAAAATGCATTGCGAATTGCCCATTCACTTACCATTTTTACATTGCGCCCCATGCAGCTTCTACATGAAGCATCGCTTAAAGTGTAGACAGAAACAAATTTTCTATGCCACTTTTGCTATTTGTTTGTATTTTTAAATAATTCTCAAAAATGGTTATTTTGGAGTTAATTGGAAACCATTATTTTCAATGTAATTTCAAAATTATTACATTATTTTTGTGAGTTGTTTTGTAATTTTTTAAAATTAATTTTGCAATTGTTTTATCGTTGTAAATTTTAAAACGTAAAAAAATTAATGATCGTCTACAATAATGATGCAAAAGAACCGGGAAATACAAGAGACCGTCAGTTCCCGCCGACGAAGAAACCAAAACCCAAGATAGTAAATTCAGTTCAAGAAGTAAAATTCAGTTGTAAAAAGTGTATTTCCTGGAAAGTATGTATACTTGAAAGAGAAAAAAGAAAAAAAGAAGATGGAAAAAGTATCCTAAAGGGTCGTGTGGGGTGTGCAGAGAATGCAAAAATGCCGCCATACATTTAAACGCATACATATGTTGGAGAAAGTAAAAGGGAAATTCCCGAATGGCGGAATTTGTTACCTTTCTCCAGATCTAACTTACATTTGTATGTAAAGTAAAAATGCTTCCGCATTTTTAATACTTATTTCCTCCTGAGTCACATATGTAAACTAAGGAATAACATGCGTTTTTTTTGTTCTATTCCTCCGCCGCACCAAAAACACATACAAACCTGATACCCACTACACAGAGTAGCTTATCTGATTTTGACTGTTTTCGCCAAAACCTTTAGCATGCATGAATGTACATAAGTTGGGATTGGGAAGGCAGGACAAGACGCTTGGAGATTGCAAATATTTCTTTGGGTTGCTATTGGGCTTAAACGCAGTGGGGAAAAAGAACTCACTCTAAAAAATTGCACGAGGGATAACCGCACTTGTATTACATCGCACTTAAGTGTCTTTACATCGTGCCCCACAATTCCGACATAATAATATGTAATCCAGGCGGCCAATATTTTCTAATAAAGGAGCTTCTTCTTAGCATTTCGCTGCATTAGTATTTTGCTTCTGTAAATCTTACTCTTGTTTCTGTATAGCTTTCTCTACCCGCCTTATAGTTATATCTAGCCGCTCTATGACTTTCTATGTATTTGTTTCATTTTGCTTCAGTATAGCTTCCTATAGCTTTTTCATAACTTTCTTTACGTTCTCCATTGGTTTCACTAGCTTCTCTATAGCTTCATTTTTCTTCTACATAGCTTTCTGTAGCTTCTGTATAGATTTACATAGACTTTGTATAGCTTGTGCGTAGCTTTCTATATCTTCTGTATAGCTTTCTATAGCTTCTGTATAGCTTTCTATAACTTCTGTATAGCTTTCTATAGCTTCTGTATAGCTTTCTATAACTTCTGTATAGCTTTCTATAGCTTCTGCATAGCTTTCTATAACTTCTGTATAGCTTTCTATAACTTCTGTATAGCTTTCTATAACTTCTGCATAGCTTTCTATAACTTCTGTATAGCTTTCTATAACTTCTGCATAGCTTTCTATAACTTCTGCATAGCTTTCTATAACTTCTGTATAGCTTACTATAACTTCTGTATAGCTTACTATAACTTCTGTATAGCTTTCTATAACTTCTGTATAGCTTCTACATATACAGCTTCTGTTTAGCTTCTGTACCTATACATTTATATAGCTTTCTACAGCTTCTGCATATCTTTCTCTAGCTCCTGTACAGCTTTCTATAGTTTCTAAAGAGCTTCTTTAACTTCTCGGTTGCTTTATCTTGCTTCTATGGAGCTATTCCTAGTCTGCACAGATCCTTTAGATTCTATATAGCTTTATCATGTTTCTCTGTAGCAATCTCGGGCTTCTATATGACTTTCTTCTACGTCTCCTTAGGTTCCTTTTGCTTCTCTGTCTGTCTCTGTGTGTGGAGAAAATTAGGATCATGTGCTCTACATAGAAATTAAACGGCATGAAAATTGATGGGAACAAGTGTGCGGAATTTTTATTCTTCCCATGTTGCTCCCTAATATGCATGGAGAGCATGCCTTGATATATGTTATATTCATGGCATCCCTAGAATCATTAATATTTGTTTATACGTAAAAGTCAACTGGCAATGCAAGAGTAGAAAAGGACGAAAGCGCGGGCTTATCAACCAATTCCTATCGCCGGACCACATCTTTCCCATTTAAACACACACTCCCAGGTTTGCGGGAGTTGTTTGCCTTGAGATTACGTGGGTGTACATATTTAATGCACTTAAATACATGTACATATGTGTATTTGTAGATCACTTAATTGCAAATGCGTACATAAGTTACATACTGAAATACACTAAGGCACATATGATAAATACGGTAATACAAGTGCGTACATGTATTAAACACCAAAACACATGTTTGTACATACGGGTAATACTGAAATATATGCCAAATACACTTAAATACATACACAAGCACACGAAATTCGACCAAATACACGGCAAGTCTTCCCTTCTTGTACTTCCTGACATGCATTTTCAACATGTGCAACATCCTACGCAGTGAGTAACATCAAAAGAATAAGATCCTCAGGGTTTTTTTTACAACACACATGAGAAGCAAGAACCCTTTCACTTTCCACACCTAGATCGAACCTCTCCTTTGAACCCATTTTGTATTCCGAGCTTCCGTTGAATTGTTAATATGAATTTGTAACTCTGAGACAGTAGAAGAAGGAATAAGACTTTAAGCTAAAGTTTAGATTTCTTCAGAGAGGATACCGTGAAAGTACCCCTACTCGTTGTCAGTCACCACGGAAGAGGAAATATATTTTAAGTAGAACGAGACTTGCTCGTAGCGATTAAGCCTTTGGGGGGAACTCAAAAAGGAAGAAATCAACCAGGAAGAATATCGAACACCCGGAGGCGAAAAGCAATTGAGAAAGGTATAACCGGAAGTGATTTCAGGACTTAAAAATTTGTAACGCGCAGTATAAATGTGTATACAAAACACAACCCACCAATTTCACTGGAGCAAATCAAGTTTTTCCGTATCAAAAAGTCTCGTTGTTGTTGTTGATGTAAAGAATGGAACTCCTGTGGTGGAACTGTGCAATCGAGTGACCAACGGTGAATACCCGCGGGAGAATATTATTGTGGTTTGTTGATTGTATCCAAGAAATGCACAGTGGGAGTGAAACTAGATTCCAAAAGTGCCCCACAAGGCATTTAATGGACAGTGAAAGTAGGGGAAAGTTCATGTGTCACACGTGAAAGCACTTTGAAAGCAGTGGGAAATACTATTTAAGCTAAGGTTAGGACAAATTGCACGGAAAGGTAGATGAATAATATTAAGTAAGAATAAGGTGAAAATTTAATTTACTGAAGCAAATTACTAAGAAAGAAACAGAAAAAATCACAGATCAAAATAAAAATAAGCCCAGAAAACGTTATTTGAAAGACAAAGTCTTAGTTGGAAACAAAAAAAATCAAAACTACAAAGTTTGTGAAAGGTGATTTTCACAAACTTATAGCATATTTTATTAATAATTCTGTGAAATAAAATTTTAAAGTACTGGGTAAGAGAAACTAAATTAATAATTTGAAACAGCCCCCTTCTCCAAAAACAATATCCAAAGGTTTTACATCTAAAACACTCACTCTTTGATTTTGATAGGCACAAACAAATGCACAAGGAAAACCTGATGATTTACCAGCTTTCCCCGGATTAGTGAACACATTTGTTTGAAAAAGTAAAGGTTACAAACGACGCCGTCGGATTACAAACAGCCGAAAAAGCACATTTGTGGAGCTGATGAGGATTAAATTTTTCATGCAACACTTTGTCAAGAAAGGTTTTAAGCTATCTCATTTGGAATGGAGAAAGCTAAAACTATGCAAAGCAATGGATTCCAGGAGGAGACAGGAATTTATTTCGCCATGGAGAAATGTTTCCATTGCCCTCTAACGCAATAGTAAATCCCACAAACTGACCTGATGATTTTCCCAGGAAGCAGAAAGAGAGAGAGAGAGAGAGAGCAAAGACCACAAAAGGAATGAGTGGGAGAAAGCAAACAAGCCAATTCTTACAAAAAGGGTTTCCACAATGAATTTTTTATGACAAGGATATCTCTTGTAAGACAAGAGATGTGTGTGTGCATGAGAGAAAAATCCTCGTAAGTATTTTCCTCTAGTACTTTCTCTTATGTTTTATACGAAAAATTCCCTTTCCATCCGAATTTTTTTTATCTTGGGGGAGAATGTGCAAATTTGTGCAACTCATCACGTACTTTCTCCTTTATTCTTGTCGCTCCGGGTTCTCTGCTCTTTGCTTTCAAGTTTTCTTGGTTTCTTTTTCACTCTTCTAGGACTTTCGTTACTTTCTTTATGGTTTTTCACTTTACCTTCACATTTTATGCCTTTTGTTTTCTCTATCGTCGCTAAGTTTCTATTTTCCGTGTAGATCCGCATACTTTCTTTTTCTCTTAGTTCTATTCTCCACTTTCCCCAATGTTTCTCATACTTTCTCCAAGATTTTCAATAAATTATTTTAGCTCTCGAAGCTAATTTTTGCTGTTTTTACTATCTGCATTTTAAATTCCTCATCCTTACCCAAGTTTCTCTATTTTCCTAATCTTTGGTATTGAATGTACAATTTTCGTACTTTTTTCAAGTAATTTTTGTACTTTTTCAAGCAATTTTTTAGCATCTTCTTCAATCTCTAATTCTGTTTCCTTTTTTCAACTTAATTATAAAATTCTCTAAATTAAAACTCTTCCCCTGATACTTTTAAAATACTTCATGTTTACAAATATTTCCGTTTTTGCAACGATTTAGCTCGTTTTCCTTTAACGTCTCCCCTTTCCACAATTTGCTCTAAGCTTGTTGTTAACCCAAAATTTCGTTTTGCGTTCCTTTACCTTTTCCCCTCTGCTTTCTAGTCATTGTACAACTTTGCATTTAATTTCAGATTGCTTTCTCTTGACGTTTTAGCTGGCGATCTTGACGGAGGATTAGCACAATTATTCTATTGAGCGGGACAGGAGTGTGGCCTATCTGGTTGACTTTTCCCCCATGCTTTCACACAAGCCTTTCACTTAAGCAACTAACAAGTCTCGACGGACTTGGCTTTTTAGGTGAGACATAAGCCATCAGCGGCTTTATTACCCTCCACGAAAAACAAGTGTCTCCAGGCCTTTCTCCTCCTCTCGCCTCTCCGCCGGCTAATGAATTATAAAGTGGGTCACGTAAAAGCAGTGTCATATCACTGTTTTTTCTCCCTTTAGTGGTGCGGATTCTCCTGCTTTTACACCTCCACTCCTTTTATGCAATCCTTGACACGTTTGACATGCTGTTCGCTGCTTTTCATACTTAAATCCCCCCTTTTTATCATTTTCAAAAATTGTTTACTCTATTTTCCCACGCTTTCTTTACTAAAATTATGGACAGTTTTCTTTAACATTTTAACCCTTTTTTAAAAAAATTTTAACTTGTGTTTTCCTTTAAAAATGTTTTTTTTCTAATTTTATCAATGTTGTAAAAAATTCTTTTTTATTTCCACAACTTGCAAAATTATTCATTTAAAGCAAAATAAAAAAAACCTTAGAGGAAAGAAAAAGAAAATGAAACAAGTAAATCCTCTGGAAAGATCAGAACTCCCACAATAATTTTCTCCTTCATCCTTCTGCTCCTCAGTGAAAACGAAGCTTGAAGAATAAAAAGTAAAAGTTGTATAAAACGTCTTGAGCATTTCTTTTCCCTCCATAACACTCACACAGGAGCATCTTAGTATACATATGTAAATTAGTGGAAACTACTACACATTTTGCCACGGCACCTTCACCCATTTGAATGCCCTTTTCTTCATTTGAACCTTTCGCTTTGCTCCAATGGCTTGTCTACCTTCGTTCGTTCGTTCGAACGCCCTCAACAGGGATTTCCCATTTTGACATGCAAAGGCTGATAAGACTTTGGGAAGGAGAAGCGTTCAGGGGGAAATTCTCATATAATAGGCAGGAGTTTTTTCTTGTTTTTTAGACCCTGTCTTTGCACTTTTGGTCAGATCCCTTTCCCTGCTCTGGATTTGCAGTAGAATTTTCCTTTTAGATCTCTAGTTTATTCTCTATTCGTTCTTTTTAAAATTTCATCAGGAATATTCAAGCGATTTAATTTTGTTTCGAGTTTTGGAAGTTTTAGCCCTTAAGTAATTTTAATTTTTGGGGCTGTAAGTTGTTTTAGATTTTTTAAATTTTGGCGCTTTAATTTGTTTAAAATTTTAGCACTTTTTTATTTCGAAAATTGAATGCTTTAATTATATTTAAATTTTAGCGCTTTTATTATTTTTAAATTTTAGCGCTTGAATATTTTTAACTTTTAGCGCCAATTTTAAAATCCAGAAATCCGATTTGTAATTTCATATATTTTTGTTCTTCATTATCAAAAATAAAAATTTGTTGCAGTGGGGAAAAGGAAAAAATAAACGGGGAAAAGTTTGAAATGTTTCTTTTCTTGCCCTTAAATCTTTTTTTTTGCAGTTGATAAAAATGATGAGGAGCTATTTCCTTTGTATTTTTGCCCATTAAAATCCTCCGTCGATTTGGCAACCCAGCGCTAACCTTGCAAGGGATGAGAGAGTACTTTAAAGACGGAGCCGTTGACATTTGGAAATGCTAAGCCCTCGTATAGTAGAGTTTCTTACAACGTTGGAGTTTTTTTTGTAATGGAAGGTTGGAATTTATTTTGTGTTTATTTTGTGTACAAAAATCAAAACTTGTATGGTTTTTTTCTGCTGTAAATGCAATTTACAAGAGCTCTGTGTTTAGACTTTTAGAGCGAAAAGGAGTTTCCCCCCAACGGAAAAAGTCGTTGGGCAGTTGGGGAAATTACTCCGTTGACAAGCTATAGAAACTGTTGAGATGGGAGGGAGGGACGCTTTCACAGTTTCCGTCTCTTTTCCTCATTCCTCCACGGCCCTCTCATGCACCACGAGCCATGACATGGGGCTACAAAATTTTATTGGGACATCAACTCATTCGGAACAAGGATTCCGTCATAAAATGTAGTTTACCCATGGTGTCATAAAACTTGTCAACCTTAAAATCTACACACCCACAGTTTTCGCTTGGCTTTTCACACTTGGGCTGCAGGGGAATCTACGACTCTGTTTTCCGAGATTTCATTTGCTCATTTCTAATCATTTATTTACTAATGCATTTATTTTCGTTCATGTTTACACCCGCGAAACGTAGTTATTAATTTCATTTCTAACTGTTAATTTTTTTAATTTTCTATTATTTAAACAATTTATTTGTATTTATGTTTGTATTTATTTTTGTGTTTATTTTTGTATTTATTTTTGTATTTATTTTTGTATTTATTTTTGTATTTATTTTTGT
>JAQGAK010002198.1:0-22299 GCA_034696945.1 Lipothrix lubbocki
AGCCACCAACTTACTATGCTCCACCAACGTATGAGCCAAGCTACAGCCCTCCACCATACTACTCACCACCAACGTATGAGCCAAGCTATAGCCCTCCACCATACTATGCTCCACCAACGTATGAGCCTAGCTATAGCCCTCCACCATACTACTCACCACCAACGTATGATACACCCAGCTATAGCCCCCCACCTTATTACCAACCACCATCTTACGCACCTCCAACCTATTACTAGTCACTGGTATGAGTATGACGCATATTCGTTTTAATAATGAATAGTATTGTTAAAATTATTCTGTAATGCTTATATCATAAGGATTTGTATAATTATGGCCGCAGAGATTTTTGTTTCTTTTGGTAGTTAAAGAATATATATTCTAAAGTGGAAAGTGTCAAAGGAACTGTTTTCGAAGTTGCTTCTGCATTTATTTTTCATTTTAGATTTCAGTTGCATTTTACATACGAGCATTAATAATATTTATGTATATCATAATAATTACGGGCCGGATCAGTATCACAAGCATTGCAAAAGCATACATTTTAAATACGCCCTCTTGCTACGGCTCGTCTGCCACTTGACGTATCATACCAAAACAAAAGCGTTTGAGTGAACAACCCATCTTACGAAATTGTATTATGTACAAGTGTCATGTACCCTGGTTACGCTATACTTGTCAGACCTAAAACCCACGAAACTTTTGCTGCGAATAGTAGAGAATTCTGAAACGACAGAGCCATTCAAACATTAGCCTCCTTCTTATTGCTGGTTAAGATCATTCACTGAAACATGGTTCTTCCGTCATCTATGTCCAGGCAGCAGTATTGTGCGCTCTAAAGCATGAAATATTATAGTTGAGAATTATAACGGGAGTCAGCGAAAATCTTGGGCTTCCTGCCAACAACCTCCGTATACTTGTCTTCGCAATTATTTCATTCCATGACTACACATGCTCATAATATGACTGGAGCCTTTCAGCTAAACAGTTTCCTTTCCTCTCCAATACGTCCATATTTTGGAAGCAAGATTTCTTTTAGAGCAACTATTCAAACATGTCCAGAGCAAGAATGGACAACTCCCTAGCGTTCAGGGTAACATTTCATGATGCGTCATAAACTGTAATATTGATTCTCCGGTTGGCCAGGGAACACAACGGTGGTCATTATATATTACATGATTCGGATTACATTTTATTTCTTTTCTTCTTTGAAAGTGGACTCGATGTTACTCTTGAGAGTCTGCGGTTCATATTACAACATCCTCCCAAATTCTCCTGACTGAACATGGAAGTATTTTTTGGAAAAAGAATCAAACATGGTAATAATGTGAAGGAACATGTTCCTATACTTTTAGGTGCCTTGTAGCGAGAGAAGTCATCGTGCCATGATTGCATTGACAGAAAAAAGTACTGCCCAGAACTTACATGCATATAAATTTTTATTCACGCAAGGGGGAAACAATAATTTTGCGACAGTTATGATAGTAGACATTTTAATAGAAACCATATAGCCACTCTATAAGATTTATATAGTGGAATGAACGCAGCGTTGCGAATGAAATACCACAGCTCCACCATTAAGAGTTGTTCGTTAAAATCCACCTTAAAGAATTAA
This sequence comes from Lipothrix lubbocki, assembly GCA_034696945.1. Taxonomy (NCBI): domain Eukaryota; kingdom Metazoa; phylum Arthropoda; class Collembola; order Symphypleona; family Sminthuridae; genus Lipothrix; species Lipothrix lubbocki. Next base: position 1,613 of record JAQGAK010002198.1, read on the forward strand.
TTAGTACCTGAGGTTACTTTCTTAAATGTTACGACAACCATTTGAGTCTTTCGTCTGCAGCAGCAGCACACTTCAAAACACTGACGAATCGCAGTCAAGTGAGGCAAATTGGCAGTGTTGTGTGAGAGCTTGCACATGTTGAATAATAAAATGTTCATAATTAATAATTGCACTTTACACTTTTCAAGGCACGAAAATGGAATATACGGTTTTTGTCTGCTCTCATTTACCTAATATTGCTCCGTGTTCAACGCTCGTACTTGCTCCCCTCTAATTTATGCTATACTTCCAGCCATCTCCAGTCTCTGCAGTCCCATATTACAAATAATGCATATAGCTTCCCAAAGCCCGACCTAAAAATTAATCTGTTGGAAAAGTGTATCGGAGTGGAAGTGCATTATAGTGCTTTTTGACTACGTGTGTATGTTGTATCTCTCGTGTGGAAACTCGTTTCATTTGGAAGTTAGCTCTGCTGCCATAGTTTGTAATCCTCAATGTATAATTAGGTAGAACTTTATTGTCATGCTAAGTATACTTATCGCAAGCAACTTTGTGTTGGGTAACATGAAGTTATGAGTAGAGGTAAACCTGGAAACTATTCCAGGATTTCTTTTCCCTTCACAGCTCCATGGTGTGCTATGTACTCTTCAAAATTAACTGGTCTGCAGGGTGGCTGGTTTATTTTCCATGAAAAATGATGAACGGGGAAATATCAATTAACTTTAACTCAAATAAATACACAATGCCAAATCCCCATAAAATCCAGAATTTCGCTACATATTCTAATATTGCCGTATACGTAGGTGGTTTGAATGATCAATGGAATGTCCAAATGGTTGGCTTGCAAAACAAACGGAGGCAGCGTTGCTCCAGTATCCTAATAAATGACCAAGTCGGGATATAGGTAGCTTTGGCATCGAATGAATAAAAACACGATTCAGGCATTTTTAGCCTTTGTTTCATGTGCCGCTCGATTCCTCTGCGGATGCTCATTGTTTGTCAGGCACATTCGCATGAATAACATGGAATGAATAAAACAAATTTTCATCGTCTGGAAAGCTTTCGGGAAGAAGCCGTTTGCAACGGCTATTAATTACGGATCAATCGATTACAAAAATACATACATTCTGTGCTACATTGTAGAAGAATGAAACTGGCAAAATTTAAACAAAAAGCCTTGGCCAGTTTCGCTTACTGAATACCAATAGTATGGTAATATTTGCATTGCAACACGCACATGAAATTTTTAATTGGGTGTGCGGAAGGAAACTTCCAGCAGTGCAAAAAATTACTTCGAAGTTGAAGCTTTGAATGACTGTGGCATCCCAAAATAGGCTTGTCTAATTAATGTATGCATTTGCGAGGAAATAAAAATCTACGACCATTCGAAATAAAAAGGGAGGAAATGGCTGTGTATTTATTCTCCAGTCCACAAAAATAAACACTGCAACATGGTCCGAAAACTTTGATTCGGTCTCCCAACACAAGAGCTTCAAAAGTTTCTTCACTCTGTTGGTCACGCGATTCGAATTCATGGAGCAAGTGAAGTGTGTGGTTGCAAATCTTGGAGCTGAAACGAATTTGCTATAAAACATGATTGTTGAAATCCAGTTGTAGTAATATGGTTTTGTCATTGACTATAGAATTGTGAGAAGTCGCAGTAGTGAAAGACAAAGTTGTATTTTATAAATGAAGCACTCTGTATTTGAGACACCCTGCATGTATTGCTTTTTAGTGTTTCGTTTAACGATAAAATTGCATGCCGCCCGTTTCGCTTCATATATTACACTTGAGTGCAAAAATGTACATATTGCAAATTGAAGAGAAGCGATCAATCCCAAAGCAATATGTATACCAAGCCGACTGCAGATATGTATACTTGTGGAATGAAACGATCTCATACACCAATGAGTCCGTTTGTGTACTTATAACTTTGAGCGTAGTCCATTGTGCATCACTACCAAAATACACGAAGTTACTGGGAAAGAGAAGTTTTCGGAGGGGGGGTTTTCTCAGCGACCGGCTCAGCTTATATGGCGAATTTGTTGATTCTAGAGAGAGTAAAGAAAAATGGAGTAACATCAAGGAAAAAGCCAGTGTAGTTGCACTCTATATAGCGTATTATTATGAGTTTATGAGTTTAAGTGAAGTTATGTTAAAGTTTGAAGAAGAAAGAGGCGCATGTATGAATGTTATATGTGGCTTTGGTTAGCTCTAACTTGCCATTCTCTTCTCTTGTATAGACTTCTATTGAGCTCTCTGTCTCCCTTCCCTGCTGTTCCTGTTGCTCCAAAGCATAAAAGTAAAGTAAGAGCAGAGTTGTACAAGCTTGCTTGTACTACTAGTTGTAGATCTTCCCTTTTGGTATGGTGTATCGCGATGCTTTTCTGCTTATTGATGCAGTCGTGTGCTTCGACCAGAGATTCCCTACACTTTTACAGACGCACACACGGTGTGTTGCATTTTGACTATATTACGATGACATGGACATGACACATAAGCAGCAGTCAACATTGCCACAATGATGGTGCATACACGCAGCCCATATAAACACGTTCAGTGCTTCTAACATTACTCTACCCTGTGTGCACTTCCAAAGGAAAACCTTCTTCCTACAGTTAGTAGTCACTCGCCGATGGTTGGACGAGAGAGACTTGTACGAACTGTGCTGTGTGCAAATTACCCAGACCAAAGCATTTCTATCTCCAAAGTAAATCCTACGTTTGTGTTTTTTCAACCGGGGATATCATTCGCATTGCACTAAGATAATAATTGTCGTGAATTGTAAGAGGTAAGTTTCGGAGTTTACATTGCACTTAATAAAATATAAGTAAGTTTGTTACTCCACATACCAACGGATACTGCCGCTATAACTCCTGTATACAACAAAAATCTACGGATAAAATACTTGTAAAAAAAACTTATCCAATTCTTGTGGAGGGCTCTTTACATGCACTTTCATTGTGGGGAGAGGGAGATTTGGTACTGCGAGAGTACCTCCTCGTTGTATTACATTACACATATATATGCTTCGGTCGTATATCCCAAGTGCTGAAATTGAGTTCATGACTTCAGACTCACCATCACCCTTCACTTACCTCATCGTCGGTTTCTTCGTCTGTGTATGAAGGTCTCACTTGTGACTCCACAGTGTTTGGCCAAGTGTTTATCTGGTATCAGCTCAGACGAGTTCGAATCTCTGTCCGACCTAGAGGACATCACCTGTGTGCACTATCTTACTAATTATAAACTTTCTAATTTAAATTTGCAATTCGGTGGCATCTCCCTGTTTGCCACAGTAAAATATTCCTTTTAAAAGCATACAATATTATATATCTGTAGGAGAAGGTCTTCCAGTTTAGCATTTTCCTTCCTCGGTTTACTTCATTTGTTTTTTAACGTTCCATTTGTAAAATTAATATATTCTTGTTCACATACACGAGTTTTTGGTGTTTTCAGTATCTTTCCCAGGGTGTACGTTTCCTTCAGTGCAAGTAATTTGGGAGGCACTTGAGTGTTCTTGTGATTTACCTTCATTTTGACTATCATTACTTAGAGCGAATGAAATAACCTATTTTTAGTGATTCTCTACCAAGGTAATTCGGATTTATGTTTATTTCTAAATTTTATTGGCTTCTTCCTGTTTTTTTCTAAAGTGGTTTCTCATTTTTTGCCTCCACCAGAAACAGATGTTTCAGGTTTATGTAGGCTGATGGCTGATCTAATTAATTAGATAAAAAATAATCTCCCAACTAGTTATACACTTATTTAAACTTTTGTTCCTGTACACATTCAAGTTTTGCTTTAGTTTGCAACTGTCATTTGAAATAAACTTGTTTATCTTGTGAAACCATCTATAAGAAAGTATGCAATTCTAACAGGTATCCAAATGAAACCTTCTGAGTTTCAGTTTAGTGGTTATGTCTGTGTGTGTGTGTGTTTTGTGCTTGACAGTATTATGAAAATGACAAGTCACTGGCAGCGTTACAGTATATAAGTACGTAATGGAAACCCATTGGGGCTTTAAATAATATCGTTAGAATAAATGAACCACGTGTTCTATAATTGCCGGATTTTTTGTGACTAAGTGAAGGTCAAGGTTTACAGTCATGCTGCACATTTAGTACTAGGGATTAACAGAAGCTCGCTGCAATCAGCCAACTAATTCTTTCGCTGTAACAAAATATGGATACACTTTTTGGTACACCCGAATGTTTGCCACGTACAGTAAAGTTGCATGCATGAAACGAGTATGAGAAACCTCAAAAGGATATACTCTACATTAATGTAAAGGATTATTACTTATTTAGCCTTCTGCAACTCAGCACAATTCCGTCGGACTATGAGATTACATGAGAGAAGTAGCAACGTGAGTAATTTATGAATTTTACATGGAAGCCCATAAGAAAACCGTGTTTCACGACTGTATTTATTACCTTATACACAACATAGATCCTGATGAAATTCATCTCTCGAGCTTGCCAGTGATACTATCATGAATAAACATAGAAACTCTTGTCGTCATAAAGCTTTTCAGGTAGTGTGCCAAGCTGAATGTGTGGAGTTGGCAGATTTATCATTTATGGAATTTAGTGTTGCTTTCTAGTAGTTTCATCCATGCTAGATTGAGCATCTTTATCTTTTGGTACCCCATTCATAATTTGCATCTTTTAAAAGCGACATGGTTCCTAATGGATAAATCAAAAGTCTGTTGCTAATGCAATTGTAGCCGTGGACAGTGACAGCTAAAGTAACTAAAAGCCATTTTCTCAATTTTGGAGCAATGTTGCAAGATTACCTGAATAATTGATTTTGAAATTTCTAAACACAGTTTATTCACGAGGTTTAAAAATTGGGCTATATAGCATTCCGAGTTTCTATTCAAATCCAGTATATAATTCTGTTTATATTTCATGCCTTCACATGGACCCATGAACCCGTACATGGATGACAACCAGAAGACTATTAGTAACTTTCCACCATGCTCTGCTTCTTGTTGCACTAATTGCTGGTGGTCGTGCTGAGAATATGAGAGGGCTGAATTTTAGAATGAACGGAAAGTATGAAGCTCAAAGGTGTGAAATACTCTTTTCTTGCTCAGCACGACATTGCATGACATGTTGTCTGGAATTTACGGTGTAAATAAAAATAGTCAAGCATGAAAAACTTGGTGTTTTTTTACTGGAATATGAACCGCTCCTGTATATGAACTAAATTTACTTCCCTATACATGCATTGTCGCTTTTGCATTATTATTATTGTTTTTACTTAAAGTCTTGAACAATTTAGACTGTGTTAAAATAATCTTGTCAGGAAGTTGTACACGCACTACTTTAAAGTCACGCTTTACAGGAGTAGGAGTACTGCTACAACCTGCAATTGAGCAAATTTAGTTTACAGTGGTCTCTACAGTTTACTCTAACCTATTAGAGTACAGCATAGACTCTTATCTTAAATATTACGATGTAAAAACTGTAGGCATTAAATTCTGTTCTGTTAGCCTGGTACGTCATGTTACTCCTTCTAAATGCTCATAATATTTATTTTTAGTCATTTCATTAGGATTCGTAACAGAATCGCTGGCGGCACACTGTTCCATAAGTCTCGCCACAGCTCTCTACTATATAAAGCCAGGCTATAGAGTATCAGCTGCCATCTTGTATATGTAACCACCTGTAGATTTTTTTACAAGGTTTAATAGAGCTGAAGTCCATTGTCTAAATTTGGATACCATTGGAAAGTTTCAATGAGCAGTTAAAACTCATGTCATATTTTTTCCGCTTTTAGTTTACACGTGCGTGCATAGCTACACTTGCATCCTGCCTTATAAAAGTTATACTTATATATAGAATGTCTGGAGTCTGGAGACTGTTTTCTGTTAATACAAAATAATCACAGTATATACGTAAGTTATGGTTCTCATATGCCGACCGTATGTTCCTTTACCATCGGTTGTTGGCCCAAACAACTAAATAAGTGTAAAGATGGTAACTGCATCGCATGTTGGAGGCGGGATCCGTATGGCTGCATAAACGTATGTATGTTTCTTTGCTTTAAAGTAATAAGCACCTGCATACCGAGATTCAACACTCATCGGCCGTTACATGACTGCAGGGATTCAATCTCCATGTATGTATCAGGTGAATGGTTAATAGCAGTGTTTAGCATCCTGTGCAGTATATCCAGCAAGTTTAAATCATTCAGAGTTAATCCCATGTATAGAACACAAACATTCTATATGTATACTTTTACCTGAATTCCGTGGAACATTCAATATTTTACAAATGGAACATCGGCTTTCTTTTTTAAAGGGATATATATACATATATATGTATATATATGATTCGGAAGGAAATACAAAAGTCAAAAATGTTGAAAGGACCGATTTTAATTAATTTTTAGCCTTCTGCATAGGTCAAGCCCTGGAGGTTGTTGCTATTTATAGACTGAGGTAGTAAAATTTATTGAGTTAAAAAAATATCTGCCCTTGTCAAAAGTAACTACCAAATTTTAATTCCTTTAAGGCACAGTCTTAAAATTAAAGTATTAAATAGAATACTAATCATAAACTACGACTGGTTTGGGACTGATTCGACGACTTGGTTCCTTGAAGATTTATTGATGTTATACCTGACTAATTGAAGCTTCTCTCACCTTGCTGTCCATCAGAGTCGACGTATCAACTGAAAATTCAACCTTTAATTCTAATGAAATTCATATGAATGGGCACGGCAAAATGTTACTTATTGTCATGCGGTCCCAAGGAAGGTTTCAGACTGTGCGTTACTCGATATGAATGTATTTTACTTCGCACAGTTCAAGGAAAGAGGCTTTTACTCCACCGTCTGTGTTTATAGTTGATCCTAAATTATTTACAAGACTTATAAACAGTTATTGATGTTACAATGCGCAAACAGAAGTTTCTTTAGGCTAGAAATCTAAAAAACCAACCAAGCAAAAGTTGATTGTATGAACGGCAGGGAGCTTCATCGCAATATCTTTTTAAGGCTCGAATGAAAATCCTCAGCGTTATTCTACATTTATTCTTTTTAATGTGCCATATCCTTCTTATTCGACACTTATTATTATTATTCTAGGCTTATTCTTCTCATTGCGCACACATTTCACGTATGTATATAGCACAAGGGAAGATTAGCTGTGAATAGGTCAAATAAATCGAGGACTAAAATCTCGTTTTTTGCCCCTTATTTTCCACGTGGACATCACTAATGACCACTTAAAATCATAATATTTGTTTGTGTGTCAGTAATATATTGGAATTAATACTAGAGTAATACCAGGAATAGTTCTGTTCTTTCATACACGGAAATGGTGTCTGGCAACAGCTCTTTCATTATCACAAGCATGATGGTCCTGCAGATTTTTATTTACAACAACTGTGTTAGTATACATAAAAATGCGACTGTATGTGGATATAACTAATTTGCACAATACAGGGGAAATTTACTTGAAGGTAAAATCGTAACAGTGACGTGCCTTATTCCTGCATAGTCCTCGTTGGTATAATAGCAGAGTGGTTGACGCTTTGGATAGAAGGAGGGTTTAACTATGTTTTGAGAGATGACTAATGACAATATGTGATGATGACTTCAGATCTTCCTTACATAGGACAAAAAGATTCAAGTCTATTGTGTACTGTATGATTGAATGTTCGTAACCAAGTGACTTGCTTTTGCTTCTTCTCTTCTTCCTATACCTTCTCAAGTTTGTGTACCAGGAGTAATACTGACTTCACTCACACATACTTAAACATGCATATAGGTGTGTACTTTTACATGCTTGATCAAGTATAGTATAGTATACTTTTACATACTTAAACATGTATATTACACTTTTACATACTTAAACAAGTATAGCAGAGCATGCTTTTACATACTTAAGCCCTGGAAGGTGCTACATTTTATAAGGTGCTACATATTTAACTATTATTTTGCAAGGCAATTTTGATGAGTCATGATTGCAAAGTATAGTGTTAGCACGATTGCTGACGGCATCATTCTGTGAATAGTCAGGACCTTTTTTGAAGCCTCAATTTTCAGCGCCTTCATTCATTCCCCTCTGCTCAAGTTACCGGCTTTAAGTGCAAGGTTTCTAATTCTTTGGAATATAAAAGTAAAACTTGAAGGTTACTTACGAAATATTCACAATAAGAGTTCGAGATCTTGGAAAATCCAATTGGAATTTATTTTTAGCTCGTTTAATTCAGAACGAATCCTGAATATACGCGGAGTATTTTCCTTTTGCAATTAATTTCATGGTAGTTCTTTTTAGTATCTACCTCCTGTGCCTACACATTCAAACTTATGTATAGGTTCACGTAATTGATCTAACTGATTGTCCTGCCTTTCGCTCACACAGACACACATAAAAGCATTGTCTGTGTCTGTTTTTAGGTGCAGTGTTTTTTCTTGTTGTCACTTGCAGTAGGCAATCAATACCATTATCGCATGTTTACTCTAATGATACCTGGAAGTTCTGAAAGTAAAATCTTCAGTTTTTTACCGTGGTATAGTGCCTATGTCGCTCACAAGGATTTTTAAACCCGCAAATAACTTTTCCAAGCAGTTGAAATTCGCGTGGATACGAAATTCGTATGGGTATATTACATGTATATGTAATACAATACAGCCTAACCATTTTTAGTTTTAGTTTTCCTAACCATTTTAGCTACACTATTACGATATATAATGCATACCTTTATGCAGGATTGTATGTTCACTCTTGATTTTATTAGTAAAAAATGTCAAGTAATTAGACAATCTTAGCATAAATGTCGTTTTTAGACTGTTGTTTGTGATTAATATCGCTATTCTGAATCGTTCCTTATCCTTGATTTTAACTGACTTGCAATTTCTTATGACTGCTGACTTCAGTACTTCTCGCGAGTACTTTTTGTCACTTATTGCTTTGTATTGTTGTATGTTCACGAGTGAAAAACAAAAAGTTGCAATATCAGGCAAGAGGTGAGGGTTTAGCCGTTGGCGAGGTAAAGAAATAATGCAAGTTCTATTTTTGGGAAGCGATTATTCTGATTAGACCATGCAAATTTACTATACACATTAATGTCCCTTACTTCACGATCCGTGATTAACTTTATTACAACGACACTGCCTTCACATTACTGCAAAGCACTTTCGTTTGCATGGTGCCTAACACAATTGCAAATAATAATAATTAGAAATCACGACGGAAGCTATATTAATGTTCAGAGGACGGTAACAACAGCAATAACAGTAGTATAAATAATAGGTAGTCATACCTGTATAGTGTAGTATTTTGACTAAATAAGTAGATATAAATAGTGACAATGGTATATTATCACAGCGAAATTAATTTGTTGTGCTTATCCTTGCAAGCGACTGCAAAATCAGAATGACATATAGCGCCCTTTCCGCGAGGCACATACATATAGATACATATATATTGTGATTATATTCTTGTCTTCACGATACAACCTTACTAGGTTGTATTTTTGAATGGGGTTTCCCTAGAATTCTTACTATGCCTTTGGTGACATGTGAGCATTTGTTGTATGCCGGAATAATGTTCAAGTAGCACAATCACAAAATAAATTACTTGGATCCATAAACAATAAACGTATGCTGAATAATGGTGATGAAATTAAGAACGACAATGATTATTATGAAAAATAATTAGTTTTTACACATGACATTACTTGGTTTTTTTAATTTAATTAAATATCAGTAAGATGATGTAATATTTAAAGTTTAGTATTAAATTGTAAATATAACACTGAGACAATTTAATGCAAGATTATAAATAATGTTTTCAATGTGAAATTATGCAACTCATTCCTGCTGCCGCCAACGAATCGAATGCTTAGGGAGGGATTAAGTTTGGGGTTATTATTCTTTCGATAGGTCACCTTTAATAATAGTTGTAGCTTATGGAGTTTTGAGCCAAAACACGAATAAAATCGATTTAAAGATTACTGCCAACAAGACATACATGTCAGATAGAGATACATCTTGCACTTGGCGGATGTAATGATGAAAACCACTGCAAAGACGTTGTTGTTAGTATATGGATAACCTCGTAAAGGCATATAGGTGAAGACGCAGACAAACTCAAGGGAAAAAATAAACAGTTAACCTGTCTGCATGACTGGCTGTACAGTGCGAGCAGCGTTCATTCACATTTTTATCTCCAAGGTAGGTATACGACAAGTCGTAATGTTAGATTGCCTTGTATTGTATGTACCTATGTGTGTATACATACAGTTGCATCGAGGAAAACATCATGAAGAGAGATATACCAATTTGATGATGTTACCCTAGTTCTGTAGATGCTTGCCTTCACCTTCCAGTTTCACACTAACATAGTTTGATATCAGAAGCAAAAACACACAACTGTACACAAACTATAAAGTATACATAGAAGAGTGGTGAGAAGGAAAAGCCAAGGAAACCAATGTTGAAAGAGATTTTATATAGAAAAATTGAGCGGCTACAAGAACTACTTTTTTACATGGATTTAGGTTGAAGTATAGGAATCATGACACGTCTGCAGATGTTTTCGCTCTTCACTTATTCCTTTACTCTGACACTGACTGCTCGTATATGCTGAAAGACCAGTATCATTAACGGATTTTTCTCATCGCCTTGCTCTCGGTCATTTACATTAGTAGATGAGAGGAAAGGGAGATACACAGACCAAGTTATTAGATTGCATAGAGAGAGAGTTGAGAGAACAAGATTGCATCGAGCGAGTCTTAAATTTGTAAATACTTAAACCCAAACAGTCAGTGGTGTTGATAGAACCAGTATTCCCTTTGCAGAGAGTTTGCATTATGTCAACTTGCAAATAGCCCAAAGGCAATTTCATGACGTAGCTGCAAAACTACTTAGGGATGGGGAATTACTTTAAGTTTTACCGTACTATTAGTGTCAGTGTGTCTGTAGTTTATGGGCTGTAGGTGGTTCCTTAGAGTCGGTCACGGATCACATCTCTTCCGTTTATGGCTACGTGAAGGCATCCTTCTCCTCCGTCATCTTTATAAAGGCACCTTATCGTTCATCCCTTTGAGGAAATAATTTCATAATCTTCCTAATAATAAGATTCGAAGAAATACTTCCGTCCGTCCGGTGCCGCCGTGGCTTTCTTCACCACCTGACAGAAGTGCTATTTGTAATCTCATGGCTTTGAATTCCATCTCACAGATCACAGTGTGCGATCTCAGGAAATCCATGTTCTGTAGATAGTACATATATAAACCTGCTCTTCCTACTTATCCGCATTTAGGCCTCGGCAGTCCTGCATATATGTATCATTATGACTGATGCTATCGTTTAGCTTCGCACTTTGTATATTTTACCTCTGATTCTATCCACTAAATGTAGACCACTGGTACTCTATTGTACAAGACTTAATAACCTCGCCGAGGGTACACACCATCTCCACGTTAGTTCCTGTCCATGCAAACACTTCCAGTTGGATTTATTTCCCTTTTCTTTGCATCCAGTCAATGCCCGTAATGCCGGTCAGCTATTACAGCCAGTATTTATTGCAGAACGTGAGAGCATCATGGAACCCCCAGTTGCAACATTTAGGAGTAGTTGGATCTTATTGAAAACAGTACTCGGTAGAGTCGTCCTCCTTTGCCAATCGATAGTACAACCATTTGCATCAGAAACAAATTGATTCTTGTCATGTTTTTACGAATCTGTCAGTATGTAGGTCTTGTCACGTTATTTCGACTCACTCTGTATAGCTCCTAAGCTATATAATGTCTGGTTTGTGTGGCAAATATTTATTTGCACAACGCTCAGGGAGAGATTATATTACTTCTTGTGCTCTGTACCGTATACCTAGTATAGGTGCTATGTATGTGCAAGTCGCTTGATAATTGTGGTGAACATCCACACTTAAAGTAATAAAAATGTATGTTGTACCTGTGTACCCACCAGAGGAATGATCTGTGCAGATTTATATATGTCAGACAAAGAATGATGCGTCAAGCCCAAAGGATTGTGATAAAATATTTGCTTAAATATTATTCAAATAATTATAAATCATAGCATAAATTACTTACTTACAACTACATTTACCCTAACAAAGTGTTCACCTAGTGCGTCAGTAACTTTAACTATTTCTGCAAAAATAATGTTTGCACTCTGCAAATACAGCTATGAGCTTACGTGTTCTGTATGAGTAAGGTAGTGGAATGCTGCATGAGGAGATTCGCACAGAATTTCTACGAGCGGATAAGTGAAAAAAAACTGTTCGGAAAGTCGATATTTACCTGCTTTCGTTTAAGAACATTATCCTTATAAGGAGTAGAGAACTGTTAGCGCAGAGTGAGCATTGATTTTGTCAAATTGCGAATACACCTGTGTTGCAGTTATTTCGACACATGTTATTTTGCATATTATAATCAGATAATCTGTTGACAACTACGGCTCCATTTAGCTTACCTTGTTGGTTGCGTTACAACAGGGAGTGTAGCGTTGAATCCTGTTATTGTTATTATATAAACCCCTGATGTACTTCGGAGGCTTCTTCGTGCACGTAGCACTGTAAAAAAATAAGATGAGGCCCAGAATTTTCTCTCTCGCTCTTTGGCAAACCCTTTAGTGCGACTATACACATGTTTCAGTTTACAATTAGACGCAGGTGTGCTGTGAGTAATTTAAACTATAGTATCTATCTTTTAAAACTGTCTCTTTAATATTGCACATACATTGTAACTACCCCCATGCTTTAGTATAAACTACCTACAGTATAGGTACATACCTAGGTACTTTACAATTAATGTGGCGTACAAAAAGCCACGCTAGATACAACAATGCGGAATTTGTTCAAGTGTCAAATGAAATTCTTTAATGAAAATGCCAGCAATTGAGAGATTTCCAGTTTGTGAATAGTAGCGTGTACATCTGAATTATTTCTCACTGGTCTACAAATCATGTGGGTGATTGTTTTGGTGACAACATAATATATGAAGGGGTTTCAAAATCCTACAGCGACAGAGTTTAGATGAATCATGCTATTTACTATAATTTTTGCGAGTATAGAGAAAACGCGGTGAAAATTGGCAGAGCAATTGTATAAACATTGATTCACCTTTATCCCTTTTTTTACATTTAGTAGGATATCCATTTGGTAGTATATGATGACGGGGTACTTGAGATGCAGAAAGAGTGTTGCGCTCCTCAAAGTGAATAACCTGTTTCAAACGGCGTGAATGAATAATTCATAAAAGTATATAAGTATCTACGTAAATATACATGTATGTGGGTTGACATATACACAGTGTAAGAACAGAACGTGATAATAGATCGTATTAGTTTTGTTTCAATCCCATAATAGTAGTGAAGGGCAAAGGTAAACGAAATGGGTTTGTTGCAAGGTTGGATTTCGGCATAGTTTAGGTCAATATTATATTGCAAATTACCATTGCGCATACCTCTGCTGTTTTGAGTGATCACTCTCACACACTATATTGACCTACGATTCTGCATTTAAATTTTGTCATTTTATGATTCATTTGGTAAACAATCCTCTTGCGAGTTTAAATTTGTAATAATAATTATTATGACTCTTGTTGAATCATCTGCATTGCAACACTTTCAGTATGGTCGTCAGGTGGTCATTAGATTGTTCTCATTGAACCTTGTTGGGTACGAGTCAACAGTTGTCATGTTATGTGGTCCTAACCCTAAAAATTCCAAGAGATTTCTTCATCATTCAAAATTTGTCTATAAATTATTTGACTCACAACAACATAGAATCAAAACCGTTGAAAATTTCCTCACATTCTCTCACTCATAACATTGTCAGTTTTGCAAACTCTAATGAGACCACAGACATGGACTCATTGCTGCACTGCACGTTTTTCTAGTTTTCACTATATACTCACTACTATACGGAGGACATTACTCTCTCTCACTCGCCATAACAGCACCCTCTTCTATTTTACTCTCTCTTTAAGGTCACTATGGATCCTGTTCCTGACTTTTGTGTGCCTCGTCAGAAAGCTTTGACAATCCACTTCAAACTGTGTAATGTAATTTAACTGTGTATGCAATTGGTTCTTGGAATGCGCTCTCCAATGAGCAATTTATGCCTTGGCACGACCATTTATTCAATTTAATATCAAATGAAATAGTTATGCTTTGCTTTTTGTAACGAATTTCATATTTTCTACTACATTAACAAAATTATCTTTTTAAACATTTACACTGAAAAGGCATCACTTTTCTGTGCACACAACAACGTTCAGTTTCCTATAAATGTAAGTACACCTCGTATAGCATCTAAACCCCAAAGTTTCTACTGCAAAGCAAGGAAATCCAATATACCTTGTAGGAACTAAAAGTCCAAAGTTTCTGCTTTATATTATAAGGAAGTCCAATTTCCTATTCCTACAATTGTGAATTGTGACGATGCTTACAGTTTCTAGCACATTTGTGACAGATTTCAGTTTCTGGTATATTTTGTAACACCATTTCCACTGTTTCTGGTATGTTTGTAAGGAAATTCAGGTTCGTGTATACATGCGCATTCAGTAATAAAATTCAGTTACTTGTACGTTTTGTAACTAAAATCACATTTCATACCCGCCCCATATTATCTTGTGTAATTTTGCATCAGAGTTGCACCAGTTTTTATAAGTTGATGAGTTCGATTTCACAACTCACAACAAAGTTATTGCAAATCATTATATCTGAACATTGCCAAAAGCAACATGTACTGTGATAAAGGATTTGTAAGGGGTGTGCTGTATGGAAGGAGAGTAGTAATGGCTGTAATGGTTAAGACAACCTGCATTTATTTCTCATAGAGATAGTAGTATAGTGAAATCTGAATAACGTGATCAGACGACTATCCTCAAAAATATTTGAACGATTTCTCATTTTTGAGTATATAGCGATTGGGCTGTAATAGACAGGAATAATGTATACCTATAAATATAGATATATGTATATGCTTACATATTAGAGGTATATCGATGATTTTTCTCGTGTAGTAAATTTCATCTTAAAACCGGTGCAGATAAAGTGGAACTACCACATTGTGTGTAGATACTTATACATATACTTGTACATATATACACAAAAATGAATATAACAGTGAACTGCATCTAATGTAAACATTGAAATTTGAAATAGAAACTTCTGTTGCGTGTTTGTGCGGAAACAGCTTAATTAGCACCCATTGTTTCTTACTTCAGAATCATTAAAAAGAAAGCAAGTAGTTTTGTGGAACCTTTAATCTCACTTATCTCTCTGCCAGACACTTTAATGCTTGTGGCGCTATGATATTATAGATTTGTGGAATGCATTTACGACATGAATCTAAAGGATGATATTTTTTTTATTGAGATGATGCATGCACTTGTCACCACAACCTTGTGGCACCACCGCACGACAGAATCTGTCTACGTCTACCCAACGACCAAATTTAAAACAAACACTATATTATATTAATATTGAGTAGAGACATAAGCATATCATAAGTGTATCTGCGTTCAAATTATTCAACCTCTAATTGCATATGACCTGCACCTCTACCAGCATAATTGTCAGATATTATATTCAAGTCGTTGTCGTCTGTATTACAACTACACGAGTTCTCTTCTTATATAGCTTGCTTGTGAGTGAGTAGAATTCACAATGTACTCGAGGATTTAAGTTATTAACATGTATACACACACAGCTTGGAATTCCGCAGAGGGGTATACATATAGAAGATGATGGACAGGAGACATAAATGCTCGCTCACTGGTTGACTGTGTGTAGGAAAGTATAATTAGTTTATGAAATAGACTTCTTATGTATTCCTAATTAAGTAATAATGATCAGTAATTTATTCAGCGATTTATCTGTAACAAATAATATATAAACAACAGATGGGCGATCATTCAGGACGAGCATGCTTGCGAGGCTACAGTAAAGTATAAAAGGCCTACGAAAATAACAAATGAACTGCTATCGACAGTTTCTATAGGTATGCAAATAATTTATATATTGAAAATTGGACATTTGAAGCCGTCACAAGAACCTTACTTGTATACAGCTCGATTATTGTGGGCTGCCAATAGTGCCAATAGCATTCCTCATCAAATTAGATTCCTATCATTACCATTTTCCGTAATTTCCATAAGTATGAAGAAACTTCTCACACTGATTATCGTATTCCATCCTGACTAAAGCCATTCAGCCTTCTTACGATTAGCATAGAAATTCGGAGCCAGTAATATCTTTAATGGATTTTGGCTTTGTCATTTATGTGCATTTGGGGGAGGTGTGGTTGTGTACTTTGATATAGCGTTTGGAAAATGAGCTAAATGGTTTGTACACTGTAGAATGAATAGATTTTTCCTGCGTGTTGAGAGCCCTACGTGCGTCTTCAAACTTCTGCTCTTTGTGTCCTATAGCGGAATATTCTATTAGAATTTTTATGATTGCCAGAAAAGTTTCAAGGTCGAAAAATTTATTTCAATTGGAGCAAATGTTTTCATATAAGAAGAGCAAATAAATATGTAGTCCTGAGTACTCAAATGCTAAACTCCTTTTCAAGTGTGTGATGTAGTCAAGGGTAGAGAGTATGTACTTACTGGATGATAAAAGGCTTGAAAGCATCAAGAATGGGAAACGCTTTAACGAAAGAATAATGTTAAAAGAAAATATGTTATTAGTGTGCGTATACAGCCATGTGTATGTATGTAGATAGAGTCATAAATTTGAAAGGCTGTGTACGTGTGTGTGTGTATTTTAAATTGCAGTTTATTCTGGACACAAATGCATATAATATTGGAAAGTAGCTTCGTTTACC
Source organism: Lipothrix lubbocki (assembly GCA_034696945.1). Classification (NCBI taxonomy): domain Eukaryota; kingdom Metazoa; phylum Arthropoda; class Collembola; order Symphypleona; family Sminthuridae; genus Lipothrix; species Lipothrix lubbocki. The sequence continues at coordinate 18,431 of JAQGAK010002198.1, forward strand.
GGGGATAGGAGATACTTATATATTGAAACTAACCGGTCGGCTTCAGGTTCTATTAATATTCAAATTTTTCATAAAGTAGGTAATGGCGTGTGTCAAGAATGTTCAATAGTAACGCAAGCACACATGCAAAGTATCCTGGCGTGATGTACAATTTTCATGGATGATTTCCTTCAACTTTGGGCATAACATGGATTTCCTTTTATTTTACATCACAGGAGACAGGAGTATTTAGACGGGACTTAAGAATTTATGTTCAACCTATATTTTTTCTCTTAAATTCAGGGAGGATTTTACTAAGGACATTTCATGCATCGGATATTTTACATTAAATAAATTATAATAATATTCATGCATTACATGCCCTATAGTCGTGCCTATCGGATCAAGTCAGGAGCACTCCTATAAGCTCGTGGGGTTTGTTTCACCTAAGAGAGTAAGCTTGTCAAGTTTATAAAGCCATACTGTAAGCTTGTAAAGTTTGTATTGTCGCGTTTGTGAAAGTATATATAGTAGTGCACATATACATATTAAGGTCGGGAATTTGCGAAAAAAGCGAAAGTTTTAAAACGATGCGCTAGACTATTCCTACCCGGGTAAATATTAACCCCCAACACTAGTACAATACAAAACTGAAAAAATAAGTTGCAAAATTTGCGAAAAATAAGAAATTTGTGAAATATTAAAAATTTTGCGAAATGAAAATATATTTGCGAAATCCCAAAAAAATTCTCCAAAATGTGCAATTTGTTGCATTTTTTAGCCAAATTAACAATTTTTAAGCCTATAGGTGTAATTTAGAACTTTGTAATAAATAACCATGATTACAATCACAATTAGCTGTAAATTTGTACTTGACAAGCATGAAGTTGCCGCATTTAAAACATGAAACAAGACTTAAAACTTTGTTGGTTGAAAACTCTTTGATGTAGTTTTTATTTAATTTATTAATTAATTTTACAGCAAAGTGTTGGGGCAGGCGAAATATAATTTGAACAAAATATTTTTTATATAAGAGGAACCGATTAATATATTATATAGAATGATTTTCTAATTGTTAATGCATACACTTATATCCTTAGGCACGTGTATATTATTCGGGGGAAAAGGTTTATGTATTTCGTCTTTATTTCATTAAAAAGCAAGTATAGAACACCAGTGTTGAAGCACATTCAATAAATACATGTGACAATAAGATTTTGAACAATTTTGAAGCAATATTTGCTCTTTTACTGCGTAAAAACACAAAATGCGAAATTTGCGAAATGCGCTTGCGAAAGTTGCGAAATGGAAAATAAAAATTACGAAATTTGGAAACACAAAATGGCGAAAAAGTCCCGGCCTTACTTATGTTGTAGCATGGGCTTTGAATATCATGTCTACCTCTACCCACATGTTTGGATCAGCAAGCATTTTTGAGGTTTGCGTGGCACCTGCCACTTCACGGTTCAACTTTTGAATTTTTTTTTCTTCCATTAGGCACTGTCTGATATGCCCTTTCTTATGAGGTGAAAATTTCTTTAATATTTCACATCAACTTCGAATGCCTACCGCGATGGACAAGTACCTACCCTTAATTATTTCAGTTTATATTGAATTTCGTTCTAAATTCGTCGAAGATACTAATAATCCCCCAGATTCACTCGGATTCCGAGAATTGCACTCGTTTTCATTGTCTTGTTCTAGTCATTTTATAAAACTAGACTAGAGCGTAAAATGCTCTCGTTTTTCATGAGCTGTCTGTAAAAAACGCATATATAACGAAAGTGTAATACTATACTTATAATACCTTATTCATGCTAAATACTTTTCTTCGAAATACTTTCTTAAAATTTCATATCTCTCGAATTGCTAAATTAGTACCATGTATAAAAACTGCATTTTTATTTTATGTTGATGTTATTTTATTGGCAATTTATAAAGGTGTTAAACCTTTATATGAGAAGTTGGGTCACATTTTGGAAGTAATTATCTAAAATCGTTCAATGATATTGCTAAAAATAATCTTAGCATTCAATAGTTTTAACGACTGTCTGGAATATTGAAAACTATGTACCTATATATACATATTGAATACAAATTTTAAATCTGCTCTGGGATTTAAAAAAATTAATGTCTGCTTTAGATATTAGAAATGATTCCTCTAGCTCCGATGTCCGATCATTAATCCTATTACTTCAATATGATCCAACTGGAATCGGCCTTTAAAGTAGGGTATACAGAGTGCGGGTGAAAGGTTGTCTACTGAGAGGATCTGTGTTGTGACTTTTGCAAATTAACATTGTATTTATTTGAATATTATTGAAAAAATGAAATAAAAAATCGTAATCTATATCAGCTTAAAATTCTTATCTCAAAATTTTCCCGATCTCTGGTAAATCCGCGAAAATTATTTTTAAAAACAATGGTGTCATACTTGCACAACATTCCCAATAAAAAGTACTCATTTCTCATCAAAGAAACAAAAAATTACCTTATATAATTGTAGCAAGGCCGGATGCTCACTTAAAATCTTAGTCTTAACAACCAGTTCACTATCAATTTTGGGCCGGAATTTGGGCAAAAGTTGCAACAGCAATTCCTTGACTTGGTTCCGTAATTCAAACTGTACCCGTGCACCGTCAGGATGGGCAAAATGAAAGGTATACGTAGTATTACTATGCAAAATTATCTGGAGCTGGATCTTTGGTTTCCCCTCCGGGGAAATCTTCTGAGATTTGATTTCCGAATATGCGTGAGACACCTTCATAATATCCGTATTGCCTGTAATCCAGGCCAATCTCTCGGACATTAAGTACAGATGACCATCATCTTTCCTGTGCTTCACAAAAGGGACTTGGAGGAGGACATCTTCTGATGATGCCATTGGGTCGACTTGTATGCCCACAAGTGTTTTTAATTTATGCTGATCAGATCACATACAGTTGGCACTTCAGGACCTCGGGATGTCCGCCTTTCTCTATAGTACAAATATAACCCTCCTGTAATCGTCAACAAAGTAATAAATTGTTGAGGTCATTTTTCATCAAGGCACTCAATCAAGATAATCTCATGTCAAGATAATTTCAAAAAATAGATCAAGATGACCTCAAAAATTTCATCAATACAATTTCCAAAATTTGATCAAGCTGACCTCAAAATTTAATCAAGATAATTTCAAAAATTTGATCAAGATGATCACAAGAATTGAGCAAGGTAATCTCATTTGAATTTATCCACATTAAAAATATTTCAAATAGAATGTATTGAATAAAATATTAATAATGTAAATTAAAATACTGACTTACACTTATATGACAATGACATACAAGACAAAATTCACAAATATTCACCAAGAGTATCCCTTTACATGTTGTTATTGCGTTCTCAACAAATTCCCCGCAAAATCACTTTCCCCAATAACTTTCTTAACAAACCTGAAGACCGGCTACTTAAAGATACTTTTTCACAGACAAATGCCGGGGTTAGTCTCCAGTCACCGGGTCAAAATAGTCTTTTTAAAGATCCGAAAAACTCCTGTCGCCTCAACGCAACGTATCAAGGCACGACTGATTTGAATTTTCGAGCGGGAAATTTATCATTGAGAAAGGAGATCCGTCGTTGCTTCGACAAATCTCAAATAATTAGAATCTCCTAAGCTTTTATATGGGATGACAAGCTTTTTTGGTTTTCGACATAGATTTTAATGCAACCGGAGGAGTGCTTTTTGAGGTTTTTTTTGGATTTCTCCAATATTTCCATCCACGTGCTAAAGAGTTTCATACTTTCATTTATTAAAAGTTTTGAGTAAATCTTCTTTACGCTCACGTATAATTTAATTAAATGAAGAAGGAAAATGAGCGATTGATGCGAAGAAATCTTGATTCTCAATA
>JAQGAK010002199.1:0-22286 GCA_034696945.1 Lipothrix lubbocki
AATCGGCGTTTTACTTGTCAAATCAGCTTTTTTGCCTAATAAATCGGCGTTTGGACTTAAAAAATCGGCGTTTTCACTTATCAAATCGGCGTTTTTACTAATCAAATCGGCGTTTTAACTCATCAAATCGGCGTTTTTACTTATTAAATCTGCGTTTTAACTTTTTATATCGGCGTTTTTATGTAATATACTGGCGTTTGGACCAAATAAATCGGCGTTTTAACATACTAAATCGGCGTTTGGACTTAATAAATCAGCGTTTGGATTTAACAAATCGGCGTTTTTATTTATCAAATCGGCGTTTCGACCTAATAAATCGGCGTTTGGATTTAATAAATCGGCGTTTTCACTTATGTCAATTGGCGTTTTAACCTAATAATTTGGTGTTTTAGCTTAATAAAGTTGTGTTTTAACTTTTTAAATCAACGTTTTTACTTATTAAATCGGCTTTTTTACTTTATTACATTGGCGTTTCTCCTTATTTAATTTGGCGTTTTAACTTATCAAATCGGTGTTTTTGCCTAAAAAATCGGCGTTTGGACTTAAAAAAGCGGCATTTTCACTTATCAAATCGGCGTTTTTACATATCAAATCGGCGTTTGAACTAAATCGGTTTTTTTACTTAAATTATTAGGCATATTACTTGATTAAATCGGCGTTTGGACTTCATAAATCGGCGTTTGGACTTAATAAATCTGCGTTTTTACTTATCCAGTCGCCGTTCAACTTATTAAATCGGCCTTTGGACCTAGTTAATTGGCGTTTTTGCCTGGTAAATCGGCGTTGGAACTTAATAAATCGACGTTTTACTTATCAAATCGGCGTTTTTACTTATCAAATCGGCGTTTTGACTTAACTATTTGGTGTTTGGACTTAATATATCGGCGTTTATACTTGTCAAGTCGGCGTTCTTACCCTTTAAATCGGCGTTTTTACTCATCAAATCGGCGTTTTTATTTGTCAAATCGGCGTTTGGACTGAATACAGCGGCGTTTAGATTTAAAAAATCGGCGTTTTCACTTATTTAATTCGGTGTTGTTACTTATTAAATCGACGTTTTTACTTGATTAAATCGGCGTTTTACTTGTCAAATCAGCTTTTTTGCCTAATAAATCGGCGTTTGGATTTCAAAAAGCGGCGTTTTCACTCATCAAATCGGCGTTTTGACTCAATAAATCGGTGTTTGGACTTAATATATCGGCGTATATACTTATTAAATCGGCGTTTTTACTTATGAAACCGGCGTTTTCATTTATCAAATCGGCCTTTGCACTTATCAAATCGGCGTTTTACTTGACTAAATTAGCTACTTTTTAAATCGGCGTTTTTAGATATTAAATCGGCGTTTTTACTCATAAAACCGGCGTTTTTACTCATAAAAACGGCGATTTTACTTGAATAAATAGGCGTTTTTACTTGAATACATCGGCGTTTGGACATAATAAATCGGTGTTCGCACTTAATGAATCGGCGTTTTTACTGAACTAATCAGCGTTTAGGCCCAATTGATCGGCGTTTGCACTGATCAAATCGGCGTTTTTCTAATCAAATCGGCGTTTTTACTATCAAATCGGCGTTTTTAATTATCAAATCGGCGTTTTTATATAACAAATCGGCGTTTTTACTAATCAAATCGGCGTTTTACTTATTAAATCGGCGTTTTACTTATTAAATCCGCGTTTTTACTAAATAAATCAACGTTTTACTTGTTTAAATCTGCGTTTAGACATAATTATTCGATGTTCGGACTTAATAAATCGGCGTTTTTACTTAACAAATCAGCGTTTGGACCCAATTGATCGGCGTTTTCACTTATCAATTGGCCGTTATACACATTAAATCAGCGTTTTCACTTATCAAATCGGCGTTTTTACAAACGCCGATTCAGTAGTACAAGCGCCAAAGTAGTAGTACAAACGCGGATTTAGTAGTACAAACGCGGATTAAGTAGTACAAACGCCGATTTAGTAGTATAAACGCCGATTTATTAGTTTAACGCCGATTTAGTAGTACAAACGCCGATTTAGTAATACAAACGCCGATTCAGGAGTACAAGCACCAAGTTAGTAGTACAAACACCGATTCAGTAGTACAAACACAAATTTAGTAGTACAAACGCCGATTTAGTAGTAAAAACGCTGAATCAATAGTGAAAACGCCGATTCACTTGTAACATTATTAAATCTAAAGTACAAACGAGGATACGGAATTAAAAACGCCGATTTAAAATCAAAAACGTCGTTTTAGCAGTACAAACACCGATTTGTTTGTATGAATAACATTCGATTGAAAAGAAACCCATCGATTTAGGGGTTGAAACGTCGACGTAGAAGTAAGAAAGGCGTTCGTAATGTAACGCCGATTTTCAACGAGAACGCCGTTAAGTCAAACGCCGATGTGTTAGGTTAACGCCGTTTTATCAGTTAAACGCCGAAACAGTAGTACAAACACCGATTTAGAAGTCCAAACGCTGATTTAATAACAAAAACGCCGATCTACTAGGTTAACGCCGATTTATTAGTTAAACGTCGATTTAGTGGTTCAAACGCCGATTTAGTACTGCAAACGCCGATTTAGTAGCACCAACACCGATTCAGTAGTACAAACAATGATTTAGTAGTACAAACACTGATTTAGTGGTACAAACGCCGATATAGTAGTACAAATGCCGATTTAGAAGTACGAACGCTGATTTGGAAGTACAAACGCCGATTTAGTAATATGAACGCCGATTTAGTAGTACAAACACCGATTCAGTAGTACAAACACCGATACAGAAGTCCAAACGCCGATTCAGTAGTAAAAACGCCGATTAAGTAGTACAAACGCCGATTCAGTAGTACAAATGCCGATTCAGTAGTACAAACACCGATTTTGTAATGCAAACGCCGATTTAGTAGTACGAACACTAAAGTAGTAGTTCGAACGCCGAATTAGTAGTACAAACGCCGAATCAATGGTGAAACGGTGATTTTATAGAAAACCGCCGATTGTTCAGTGAAACGCCGATGTATTAGTTAAACGCCAAATCAATAGTAAAACGCCGATTTTATAGAAAACCGCCGATTGCTCAGTGAAACGCCGATTTATTAGGTAAATGCCGATTTAGTAGTACAAACGCCGATTCAGTAGTACAAACACCAAATAAGTAGTGCAAACGCTGATTTAGTAGTAAAAACGCCGATTTAACAGTAAAACGTCGATTCAGTAGTACAAACACCAAATTAGTAGTACAAAAACCGATTGAGTAGTAAAAACGCCGATTTAACAGTTAAACGTCCATTTGTTATTTAATACGCCGATTTTTTCGTAATACGCCGATTTTTTAGTAATTTCGCAGATTTGTTAGTAGTTACGCCGATTTGTTAGTATATATTCAGTATTAGCTAGTATTAGTTAGTTATTTTGTTAGTATAGCCTATATTTTTGTAAATTTGTTATTTAATACGCCGATTTTTATTGTACAGCTTGAATCTGTGTTATGCGCAATCTTTCGAATTCAATGTTGGCCATAATTTTGAAACACCAATTTAAATTTTAAACAAAAGTCGATCCTTAGATTTTAGGTAAATTTTTACCGTTTTAACCACAAAAATCGGACCAAAACTTTTGAAGATAACATTTTTTTCAAAATTTTGGGAAAAACTCTCATGCGCCTCAAATGGGGGATTCAAAATTTTCCATCTCGTTTAAAATTTGTCACACTGACTTGTGACTTCCACCAATCGATGCACAACCGAAATACCTTTAACCTAGCAGAGAGAAAAACATGCCTTATAAGGGAATCAGGGTCGGCCCTTAAGATTTGGACCCCTTACATGGCAATGTTTCAAGGATGTCAATCTAATGGCAGCACAAATAAGTGGCATCAAATAGTGGTTTTCCGAAGTTTCTAGGACCTGTTTTGAGGGAGATACAGAAATTATGGTCTCCATGTTAATTTTTTTACCGAAATTTCGAAAAAAAAATATTTCGAAAAGTAATTTTCATGGGTCTAACGCCAAAAAGTTTCCTAAAGGATAAAAACATATTGTATTTTGAAATTTCGATTCCTGATTCAAAATTTTGTAAACTATCAAAATTGAAAAAGTTTCGATAACACAGAATCAGCCCGTATATACGTCGTTTAATAAATTTACAAAATAAAATCAAGCGTCAATAAATACATTTTAATGAAATTCGAGATCTTAGTATTGTAAGCATAGATAAAAAGTTTTAACAATATTTTTAAAACGGGGCAAAAATTTAAAAAGGTATTTGAATTTTATCAATTGATATTCGCGTAACTCTTGAAACCCAGTTTTATATTAACTAAATCATCAATTTAAATACGAAGGGGTGAATTATTTTTACATTTGAAAAGAAGGATCAAGATCGTTGGTTTACGTTTCATTTGTATCTCCAATCATAAAAATCGGTCGTATTGTTTTACAGCAATTGCCAACATGGTAAAACTGTTAAATTGGACCGCTGCCCGTTTAAACGCATGCAAAGTTGTTATCTTTTTTATGACTACATGTTTAATTAGATGCAATCGTGGTAAAGTTGGTACATGATGAAATTCTCTCTCAGACAAGGTCTGATGTTATTGAATAATATTACAAATGCTGTCATTTTTATTTAAATTAAACGAGATTTATTGCTCGGAGAATTCTCATAATAATCAATGTGAATGGGAATTCGAGATGGAAGAAGTTCAAGCTTAAATGTGGAAAAGCTCACTTTTACGACTGCTATTACTATAGACAATCAAATTAATTACGTTGACGTGAAAGTACAAACTTAATTGAGAATAATCACTTCCTGAACATAAATTCTACAATTCCGTCATTAATGAAACCGCACGCTTTGAAGTAATGAGGATTTTCCCAACTTTCGTCGTTACAAAAATAATATAATTCGGGGTTGACATGCGTTCCAAGTAATGAAAGGAACCCATCCGGAGTCCCCGAACTTGAACAGATCGCAGGAACTTACTTAAAATACCAGCATCACGACGGCTGAGGATCTTTGAAACCCTTAAGATTTTCTTTGTGTAAGCTTTCAATCCAACTGGTACAGAATACGCTTTATCCGTAAATGTTGTGTACACAATTAGGACTTCAAACGCAACCAGACCATGTAGCAGGGAATGGACAATCAATTGTCGCATGGTAAATATTGCAAATGAGAAAAAGAGAATGACTACAGTGAGGCTGAACATCTTGAAAGCGTAAAAGGCTGAGGAATAGGCAATATTAATGTGATGTATGTACAACTGAGTTATTCGACAGGCTTTGTACGCAGTGAACAGGTCTTTCTTGTTAATCCAGAACCGTCCTTTCCTGAATTTAAAATAAAAACAATAATAATTATATGTACAATTCATAACGCTGTACGCACTTTATAATAATTGCAATGAATATATATTCATTATATAATAGCTGTACATTAAGAAAAGTTTTGACCATTCTACTACTTTTTAGGGGCAGCGCCCCCCAGGGGGCGGACCCTGATGTAATGGTGCATGTCCGTACGTCCGTACGTCCGGTTGCACGATAGCTCAATAACCCGTGGTCCGATTTAGTTCAAACTTGGTATACATAGTCTTCAGACATAAAGCTTGGATGAGTTCAAAGATGACTCAAATCGGGTCACCACTTTCGGAGTTACCCGGGTATTTTGTACAAATTCATCCGATTTTGCTGAAACTTTGTATACATAGTCTCTAGCCATATAGATTTAATGATTTTATAGTTCAGCCGAATCGACCCACCCGTTTTGGAGTTACCTGGGTATTTTGGTAAAAATCATCCGATTTTGCTGAAACTTGGTATACATAGTATCCAGGTATATTACTTTAATTATCTCGCAGTTGAGCCGAATCGACCCACCCGCTTCAGGGTTACCCTGGTTTTTTACTAAAAACTTCCGATTTTGCTGAAACTTAATACACAGTCTCAAGGCATGTGGCTTTAATGAATTCATCGTTGAACCGAATCGGTCGAACCGTTTCGGAGTTACCCTGGTTTTTAACAAAATGTCATCCGATTTTGCTGAAACTTTGTATACATAGTCTCCAGGCATATGGCTTTAATGAGTTCATAGTTGAACCGAATCTGTCACACCGTTTCGGAGTTACCCGGGTTTTTACAAAATTTAATCCGATTTTACTGAAATTTGATATACACAGTAACTAAACCTACGACTTTGAATAATTCGAGTATTCGTTGTTTGCTAATACTTTAACTCATTTACTGCTTGTTTAAAACATTGGTTGATCCATTGAATATTAACGTGATATCTGCTCTGGCACTGCCCCTTCGCATAACACCCCGTAGGGGTGTGGTAAATCGTTGCGAAGCGACGATTTTTCTATACCTAATTCTAATCTAAACCTCCCGTAAATTCCAAATTCACCAGTAAATTTTGGGATAAACAATCAAATTAATGCATCGTCAGCAAAACATCAACACGCACTAAAAATAAATTTTGCTGATTCCGGGACGCATTAAAATTAAAATGCTCAGTGTCAGGACGCACCAAATTTATATTTGGCAACATGGTGAGGCATCAAAGCATGGCTAATTTTAGAGCGTTCTGAATTTCGACTTTCAGCAAAAACTGTGCAATGCGTTGAGGAACTATCAGGTTGAATTTTAGTGCGTCCTGATGATTCGCAGACGAATTTGGAATACTAATAGTAAGTAAATATATTTAACCCAAAGCTTAACCTAACCAGAAACTATTAAGTGTCAACTGGTGTGTTCAACTGGTTTAATAACATATGGCGTATAGCTCTCTTATATTACAGAAATTAGTCCGTCAAGTTATGTGGCAGGATATTCAAGTTTATTATGACGTCATCTCTATCTCTGTATACAAGAGAATACCTTAAGAAGAGACTAATTATACTGAATTATGGTGTTCTGTTATACGGAAACTTCACTGTACCTTAGCTTTAATTTATCCATTCCAGCAAGCAATTGTTTGTGCACCTTCTCGAATAACATGAGTAATGCGTAGATCAAAATGGAGGCTGTGGATAGAGAAGAAGTAAGAAGGTAGATGTCAAATACCAAGCAAATCCCGAAGCTCAACCTATTCTTAAGCACAGGCGGTAATACTGCATATAGAATGTAAGTCACATTTGGATAACACAGCATTATCGTCATTTGGAGGAAGCAAATGCCCAAAATTAGCACCGGGACTTGCGTCGCTAGCTTTTCCAGCACTGTCAACTGGCTTGAATTCTTCTCCGGCAACGGTCTTTTTAGCAGGATATTAAACGCCCACAAAGTGACATCCGGAACGACGGTGAAGCCGGAGTGAAAGAGTATGACTTCACTTATAAACCCAACTACAGCAATTATGTGAAAAGGAAAATCGAAGACGTGCATGCTTTCAGGATGGATTATTCGGTATAATAAATTTAAAACAGCAATAATTGCTCGCAAACAAAACACAAAAGTATAACCGTACCAAAACTTTAGTCTGATTTTGGATTTGGGCATATCCATTTCCCCTTTACTTCTGTCTATTGTGACGGGAATTAATTGGCAAAGAGACATCACATGGAATAGCCACATACTAAACCGGACTTGCTTTAGGGTCACCATATTTCAGGAATTTTTGATGATCTTACAGAAATTATTTTTAGATGCAACTTCCCAGAACTTTCGTGTATTTATTTGAGACGGCTTAAACGAAATGTATTGGCAAAAATGTTTTCCTCCGAATTTCCTTATTTAATATTATAAAAAAAACAACTTCCATTACTTATTGTCGTATTGTTTATTACAACGGCAATCGAGGCTTAAATACAAAAATTTATTCCATTTTTTAAATGAAAACCTTTAATAAAATATGAATGTACAGTGTGCCCAATAACATCCGCAACTTGGGTTTCATCTATAACATTCACGCTTTTAACTAATACAAAAGATGATATAGGTATGTACATATAGAGTTTTCTTGCAAATCTGGTCATGTTTTTTAATTTTTACGTCGGAAACAATGATTGAGCAATTCTAGAAAATCAAAGTAATATAATGATTATGATTTTTTGAAAATAATCGTTTCACTCCCATAATTTCTCTAATGTTATTAATGTATTTCAACAAACGTTGCTTTTACTGCATCAGTGAAAATATTTTCTAGGAGAATCCAGATTTTGCCTATTTATAATTGTATAACATACAAAATGAACATGCATGTATCTCAAACATTAGCTATCTTAAACATAGCGCCATTAACCCAAGAACTAAACATGTTTCTAGCCTCAGAATAAAATTCTCTACGATTGCACGTGCTGGAAATATTTAAAAACATCCAGAGAGAGTAATCAAATCTAGATCGAAAAGAATTGGGCACGCTGTACAAAAAAATTGGTATGTAGGAGTATCCCCACGCAGGCACATAGAACATGCCGATTTAACTAAATTGTTCAATTTAATGTCATTTTCTTGTAATGACGAGCGCAATATGCACATACTTGATTAATTTCTATATGCTTAAATCTCGTATATTAAATTATGTTCACCGGAATCAAAACTCTAATAATTTTCAGGAAAGCTACAATGGTCACAAGTGCTCTTATAGAAGTCAACATTTCATGTAAATTTATTATTTAAGGAATTTTTTATAGGATTTGGCATGGTACACTGTATTCAGATAATTGGATTTATTTATCTCCGATCAATTATTGCTGAAGGGAATTTGTATGCCAGCAAAGCAATTATTGAGAGGAACGTATCAATTATGCTATATTTGAGTGAATATTAAAATCATTGAATCATGGAAAAGTACAAATGAGCATATGAATATTGGTTTATAATCTTGTAATTATTACCGGTATATATAATCATTAAAATACAAATACGATTCTTTTAAAAAAAACTTCGCGGCTGTTCAAATATTGAATTTACGTATCTTGACATGACGTCATTTATGAGCGAAATTGAATGTCCCTAAATTTAAAGAATTCGCGCAGCTGGATTTCATTTTTTGCTATTAACAATAAGAAATTTACCACACAAAGTAAAGAATTCTCATGCATTGCCTGCCGTGGCACTATAATAAGGCTGGAATTATTATTGATCGGCGTTTAAATCTAGAGATCTTCGGTGTAATATTATACTTTCATCTTTTCAAGCTTGTTTAGTCAAAAAATTTTGAAATTCTCGAGCATGAATTTGAAAGAAACATTTTTGTTAAAATTTATTTTACTTATTATTTATTTGTCCCTTGTGATAGCAGAGGATCAACACCATGCAGAGGTTTCGATGGCTTCAGAAGGCTTGGGTTTCCGAGGGACGGTTAAAGTCAATGGGGAGCATTTCCACTTGGACCTAAAAGCTTCTCGTACGACAAAAACAAAATTTTAATTTAATATTTTTCGAGAAATAATAAATTGTTGGTTTGAGAACAAAACAAATTCGAAATTATCCAATCTTCAAACACAAGTATTTTTCAAACTTCTAATAATATAATTTAGGCGACTCGGTCTTTTCGAAGAATTTTAAAGCTCTCGTCACTGCCGACGGTCCAGATGGAAGCATCGTGCATAAGGACGTGAGTCCATCGGTAAAGCAAATCCGTGACCTAGAACAGAATCTGTACGTCGACCAGGAGTCCAATGCTGTTTTCAAAATCAATCATCACCATGGAAACGTCACTTTGGTAATTTAATTTAAATAAGCTATAGCACTGATATTTTAATTTTAATTGTTTAAACTTTTCGGAAACAGAATGGCCTCCTCAATAACATGCACATTGGTCACAATGGCGAGCGTCACATTGCAACAATCCATAGGAACAATGATCCATTTAAGGAGCAAAATCGTAAATTTTTCCAAAATAAAAACAAGATCAGTTAATTTTTTGAAAATCACATTTGAAATAGATGAAAACACAAATTTCAAAATATTTAATTTCGCAAAATCGTAAAAATTATTTAAATTCAAACAAATTTAATTAATATTGCCGAAATGACATTTGGTATTAATTAAAAACACAATTTTGAAAATATTTAATTTTTGTTTTCATGTAGTGACGCAATATTTAGAAAACGTAAATAAAACCCATATTAGAAAACGCCGACAGGCCGGAACAACAGTAGTCTACCCGGAGGTTTGGTTCGTTCTGGACAACCGACATTACAACAGTTTTGGAAGAGATACAAACAAGATGATTGACTATCTGCAAGTATTTATTCGCGGCATCAACAATCGTTACGCCACGCTGAGCAATCCAAGAATTAAGTTTCTAATTGTGGGATTCACTGCTATGCACGTAATAAGTGGATCAATCTAGATCCAATCTTTCAATTTTCTGTTAATTAACCATTTTTAAAACAATAGTTGGTTAGCCAATTCAATACACAAAATCATAAATAACTATAATGAATTCTATTTCAGGAAAGGGCTCACCAGACATTCATGGAATCCAATATAATGAACGACGGAAGTGGCTATTACGAAATGGGCGGAGTACTTCGTTCATTCGCGAAATACATGTACACTTATAGAAATGATTTCAATGGGCATGATGTATCGCCTCTGTTGAGCGGCGAGAGTTTTAAATACCGAAGTGGAAGCTCTGTTTCCGAAGGAGTGGGAGGACTTTCGATTGTTGGCGGTAAAGTTTGAAAGAAATTTTAAAATACATATATCATATACTACACTGTACACACATCAATACTGTTATGTAGTACATACAATTTGAATTGAAACGAAATTAAAATGAATCAGATCTTTTATTCTAATTAAGATTAAAATTGAGGTTATGAGTTGAGTTAATATTGGGTTTTATATTTTACAGGGGCTTGCACATACGTCGATCGATTTCAAGATTCTTTGAAAGTATCGGTCAACAGAGATACTGGAGCGTTTTACGGCGGGATTTTAATCACTGCGCACGAACTTGCGCACAGTTTGGGCTCGGACCATGATGGAGTGTCAACGTCTGCAAATTGTGCTAAGGACAGTGGAAATATTATGAGCGTCCCGGGCTGGGGATCGCAACAGAAATTTTATTTTTCACCTTGTAGTGCTAACGCAATGCTTAATTTCATCAAGTAATTTCTGTTTATGTAGATTCTCTGAAAGTAATTTTCATGCTTTGGTGAAAATTCGTCATTTCTACCATTGTTCTACCCTGTATTCCAAGAAATATTGTGTGTGAAAAAATTCAAATAGTGTAATTTAATGTAAATTTTTTCTTTTGAAAATACAATAGCTCGGAAGCAGGCGCATGCGTTCGTTCATACCAAACACCCATGAGCTTTGGGGAAGCTCTTACCAATGCAGGGGATAGGTGGAACATGGATACCATGTGCAGTTATTTTTTACGATCCGATGCCAGAGCCGACAGGACAATCCCGGCGGACCAACAATGCAAGATTCTCCGATGCACTTATGGAGGTTCCACTGAGGAATTAAAAATTCTGCCATTTGATAATATTCCTTGCGGGCCTCCACGTTATGTAAGCAAATTTTGAAATTTACGTTAAAATGATCTTATGACTCCCTTTGTGGGGAAAATTGTTATGACAGGAAATATGCACCATTTATTTTTATGCCTATAGCTAGTAATATTCTTATCCATAATGATTTCGTTTATTTTAGAGATGCTGGAACGGCCGATGTATACCATAAGTCTTTTATTAAAAGGACAATTTATTTATAAAAAATCAAAATTTCAATAATAAAGTTATCAATTTAGTTCGGAAATTCCAGTTGCGATTTACCTTGATAGATGTCATTTCGAAATCATTGCATACTAAAACGCGGTTTGACGACGTAAACATGAATATAATTACATACAACGTTGAATTACGTACGTCATTTGACCGTTTGTCGAAGATCAAGCAAGCCACTACACTGTGCTGTTACAAATTTCTTTATTATTTATTTCACACTACATACATACCCAGGCTATAAATATAATGAAATCTCATCTTACGCGCCTTACATGCATACATATATATACCTAAGCATTATCTTCATAATTTATAATGTTTATAAACTAAAATCAAATACCGTCGTACAATATAGAATACCCTTCTGCTGGTTCATTCCCTAGCTAGTTCAACTAATACAAGTTTGACGCAAACAAACACAATCGTACGACCAGATGCATTCCTGCTTCATAATTTTCCTAATACCTTCAAATCTTCCTTACTCGTGTCATTAATATTAAGTGTCAATTAAACAGTAGAAAATTTCGTGTAGTTGCTCCAGTCGTCCGTTAGATTGACTCGGAATAGCCCAAGGTTATGTTTACCAGTTTATCTTTTTACCAAGTTTATCTTTTTATTGCACACTTTTTATAACAGCCAAAATTCATAACACCGTTTTGATTGTCATAATACACGTATGTGTCATTAGAAATAATTAAATATTGCTATCACACCGCCAGTACAGATACTCGATTCTAGTGTTTGGCCATTTTAAATATATATTATATCAGGGGTTTAGAATTATTGCTGTCATACATTTCGAAATGACTTTAAGACCATATTTATCAGAAATCGTTCCCTCCTGCACCTTTCTGAAACGCTTCTGCACAGTTGCACTTTAGCTATAATGCCATAATTGTTGAATCCAGCCTATTTAATTAAAAATAATTATGCAAATAATCTTTATATTAATATGTCATGCCATAAGTATTAAGTGTTGCCACACGAGTTCTTGACTTTATTATGATTAGATTGTTATAGGGACAAATAATATTTGGCTCTCGGGTTACTGTCCTGAAACGAATAAGCGCGGATTCTGTTAACACGACATACAAACTGCGCTGTAGTGTAGAATTTCCTATATAGTAGAGAATTTCATTGAGGTATACCTATTGAGATCTTTAAAAATCTCAAGGTCTGAACTTATTTGATGGAACTTTGGAACTAATAACACATTTTTATTAGGTTAATTATAATAAACGCAGTATTAAGCATTGTAAATCGTATGTTTTAAAGAAAAGAAAAAAAACTTGAATACATCCCCAAATTACGTTCATCTCATTTTGTTTCAAATTACGTATAATTTTAGCCATTGATTACTTGATCTTTACAAATAAAAGATATTATAACGGGGGAAAATTTGTTCGCGCGTCAAAGTCCATTATTAACCCTATTTGCACATACAGGTGCCTCATTATCCCGATATAAAGTGCAGCGCCACTTGGACCAACAAATACCGAAGTTCATGGTCAGACGTAACCTTTGACAAAGCTTGCACAAACATTACACGGGAATATTTAAAGGATTAGTTATCCTGCAAGAATTAATCGGCTGTTTAAATATTGGGTTTACGTCGTACACAACGTCATTGACACTCGAAATGTGAATCCCGTTTTGAAGAACTTGCAGCTGGATCCCATTATTTGACAACAATAAGAAGTTTGCCAAAGAATATTGAGAAATCCTGCTGCATTGTAATGCGGGACAGTATAATAAGGCCGAGGTGAGGCTCACCAGGGGCGTTTGAATTTGGAAACCTTGGGAGTATCCATCATCCACATTTACATTCATCATCTTTTCAAGCTTGCTTAGTCAAAATTTTTTTGAAATTTTCAAGCATGAATTTTCAATTAATTCTCTTCCACTTTCTTTTTGTAATTACTTTGTCGCTTGTAGCGGCGGAGGATCAACATCATGCGGAGATTCTCATCGCCCCACAAGGCCAGGGTTTCCGAGGAACCGTTCGAGTCAATGGAGAGCATTTCCACTTGGACCTAAAAGCTCCACGTTGGTCTAAAAATTATTTGTCTATTTATTAATTTTTTATTATTATTAAATTTTTAATTAATTTTTTTATTACTAAATTTTTTATTAATTTTTTTATTACTAAATTTTTTATTATTTTTTCATTATTAAATTTTCAGTAATAATTATTATATAAAACAACACAATTCCATTAAACATTAAAACAATTTTTTTAGGTGACTCGATTTTCTCCAAGAAATTTAAAGCTCTCGTTACCGCCAACGGTCCCGATGGCACTATTGTCCATAAGGACGTCACTCCGTCTATAAAACAAATCCGGGATCTTGAGCAGAATGTGTTTGTCGATCGGGAGTCAAATGCCGTCTTCAAAATCCACCACCACGAAGGAAACGTAACGATGGTAATAATGTACAATTTAAATTAAATGTACAAATTAAAGCGTTATCGTTGAAAATGTGCAGCTAAAAAGGGCGTGTTATTTTTAAAATACAGAATGGATTCCTTAATAACATGCACATTGGTCATAACGGCGAGCATCACATTGCAACTATTCACAAGGATAACGATCCTTTCAAGGAGCAAGATAGTAAAACTAAATAAAGAGATTAAATAAATTTCATTTTAAATAAATTAATTTTAATGATACATTTTGAATCTCTACCAAGAAACCTTAATTTTTAATTTTCAAAGTGTCCCGCTACGTCGTACATACAAATAAAACCCACGTCATCAAGCGTCGTCAAGCCGGAACGACCATTTCTTATCCTGAGGTCTGGTTTGTCCTGGACAATCGGCATTACAACAGTTTCAGCCGGGATACGAACAAAAT
Source organism: Lipothrix lubbocki (assembly GCA_034696945.1). Classification (NCBI taxonomy): domain Eukaryota; kingdom Metazoa; phylum Arthropoda; class Collembola; order Symphypleona; family Sminthuridae; genus Lipothrix; species Lipothrix lubbocki. Next base: position 14,535 of record JAQGAK010002199.1, read on the forward strand.
GATGGACTACTTGCAATGTTTTATACGTGGAGTTAATAATCGTTACGCTACACTGAGCAATCCGAAAATTAAATTTTTGATCGTTGGGTTCACTGCCATGCAGGTATTAATTTTAAAATTAATTCAAGAATAATTTAATTCACTTGTAAGTATATTTTCAATTTTAGAACAATTATTAATTCGTACTTGAACCATGCGTATTAATTTATTACAACTTTACATTAAAAACTTATTCAAGTTTTATTAATTTAATATTAATTTAATAAAAAAATTTATAAAAAAATAAAAATAATAAATTCTTAATTATAATTTCTTATGAAAAAGAGTAATAAAATTTTACAATTTGTAGGAAAGAGCTCACCAGAATTTTATCGAATCCAGCGCCGTTCCGGATGGAAGTGGCACTTACGACATGGACGCCACACTAACTAAATATTCCCAGTACATGTACACTTTTAGAAATGATTTCAATGGACATGACGTGAGCCCTCTGTTGAGCGGTGAGACGTATAAATTCCGGAGTGGAAACACTTGGGCCAGTGGGATCCTTGGACTTGCGTGGGTTGGCGGTAAATTTAAAACAAATTATAATAAAAATTAAATATAATTCTATTATTGAAGAAAATTATTTCGAAATTTAATCTATATATTTCTTTTAAATGTAATTTTTTTAAATTGTGAATTTCAAAATCATCCGCAGGTGCTTGCACAAACGATGCCTATCGTCAAATGACGTTGAAAACCTCAGTGAATAGCGACCAAGGAGCATTTTACAAGGGAATGTACGTCGTGGCCCATGAAGTTTCACACAATTTAAATTCCCCACATGATGGCGAGTCAACGTCCGCAAATTGTCCCTGGAATAATGGCAATATCATGAGCTACAACGGCTGGGGAACGGACCAGAAATATTATTTTTCGTCTTGCAGTGCAAATAATATGTTGAATTTTATTAAGTACGTTTGTATTTAATTAATCTAAAATATATTTAACCAATTAATTAGGACAAAACAAGTAGTTTTAAAAAAATTAAATATTGAAAAACGTAAACGGACGAATTATTTTGTATAGAATACGGTTGTAATAATAACTGTATTTTGTGATTTTAAACAGCTCCAAAGCAGGCGAATGTCTCCGGTCCTACCAATCCGCAAGTTGCTTCGGCGAGGCGAGTAACAATGCTGGTGATAGGTTTAACATGGACACTATGTGCAGTTACTTTTTGAACCCGAACGCACGACAAGACAAAACAATCGCGGCGGACGACCAATGCAAAAATTTACGGTGCTCATATTCCGGCCCCTGCCCTAGTCCAAATACCGGCTCCACTTGCGGATACGCACAACTCATGAATATCCTGCCCTTCGACAATATTCCTTGTGGGCCGCCACGTTATGTAAGCAAGCTTATATTTTTGCCGTAAAATTGACGTGCTAAGAGTTTTTACGAATTGTCGTCATAGTCATATGTGGTTATTTTTGTATATTTTGTAATTTCCCGTTTGTATTAATTTTACAGAGATGCTGGAACGGACGATGCATACCATAAAATAGGAAAATCCGTATCTGGAATGTAGGAAAGAGCTTTAGAAAATTTCAAATTCTTCGAAAATAAAATAAAATTATTACTTCCTGGTATATTGTCATTTATGTCTAAAAGAAAAATAAATCAGTAATTAGTATTAATTATCTATTGAAAAACCTCTTCTTCGAAACCACATAAATTAACAAATAAAAAGGCCCTACAAGACAAATATACACATCCCATAATCTGCGTTGGTAAAAGGCAACGTTTTGCAAAGGTTTCAGCGACGAGGAATTAGCTGGTTGCCTTAGTAAATATTCTGTCCAATAGGCAGCAGTTTCGACGGGATTCATCGGTCGGTCCTTGAATTGCTCAGACATTATTTTCATGTTTCTCAAGTACCTAATAGAAATAATTTATCACAATCAGTAAGTTACAGGATATCAAATTTGTTCCATAGTATTGATCAATTATTTAAAACGTAAGCTATTTTACTTTGTATCCTCAAGCACACTTTTCACAGATTTAATCAAAATATCCTCAGACAACGTTCGCAATTCTAATCGCACGCCAGTTTCTAAAACTTCCGTCCGATAAGCATTGTAATCTTGATCGGCAAAAATTGGAATCACAAGGACTGGAACACTGTGAAATGTCGCCTCGTTTATTGAATTTAGTCCGCCGTGAGTAATAAACGCTTTTACATTTGGGTGACCTGAAAGCAATATTTAATATTTTCATTTTTTTTGGCCATTTCCTGTATTTGAAATAAAATTCATATTTTACACATTCCGATATTTTTTGCTTACACCGATTGTAATAAGTTTTAATATTATTATAATTGTTTTAAGAAAACCATTTCATAAAAAGTTACCCAAAATATCAAACTGTGGAACCCAGGATGATAGTACGAGGTTCTTGAATTTCACTTCTGGTGTTGGACCATCCCATTTCCAAATAAAAGTTATTTCCGGAAAGTGCGTGAGCATTGCGAAGAATTGGGCCAAGATTTCTGGCGGCAAAATATTTAAATTTAATGTCGAACCCAAGGATACCAACACAACTCCACTAGTTGCTGAATCTAGTACAGATTTCATATCCTAAAAAAATGTAGTTTAAAAAATTGTAACAAAAATTTTAAAAATACTCACAATATTTAATGATTTTAACAAAAAATTGGTCAAAATACCGACGATAGAGATTGCTGAGGTAAATAACACGCCATTCCCCCAACGGGAATTACAAATGGCGGCAGCGATTGCCCGTAGTCAAATGAATGATGGGTAGACAAGAATATTAAATCAGTGTTTCTATATAAATCTTCAAAAGGAGGAACTTCTTGATCCCCCAAAACCAATGTTTTCCGCATTGTTTCTTCAAGTACGGGATTTACGAAGAACCGTCGATGAGCGTACCAATATATTGTCGAAAAATAATTCCTAACACGATTTCGCCAATCATTAGTATACCAAATTTTTGAAGTAATCGACAAGTCAGGAATCATCGCTGGCTCATTGGGAATACCGAGGATGTCGTGCAAATGAGCGAGGAAATTAAATCGAGCCATCATTATCGTCTTTGCTTTACACCGATGTGCAATCGCTAGACCAACTTCCCCGTAAAACATTGTTGTAATTACTAGGTCAAAACTTTCATCGCTAATCACTCTCTGCATGTTAATATCTTCTTTTGCGTTTATGCTACGTTCGAACATCCTCGCCGGCAGTGGTTTATACATTTCAAACCCCGCATACACGTTCCCAGTCATGCGGTTATCCAGGTGAATTTTGCCAAAACTTGAGGAAATTCCGGCGCTAACGCTTGAAGCATAAAGATCCGTGATGTTCGAATGTGGAAATGGTCGTTGATCAAATCCGGAAATCACAGTAACATTGTGGCCACGGTTGGCCAATTCTGTCGCCAGTGGCCAAATTGTTAATTTCAGGCTGTAACTTCCAAGACCGATAAAAATTAATATATTATGGGCGCTTGTAGCCCAAATTAAAGTTGCAAATATAAATAATGTAAATATGTTTAGAATCATATTGAAATTAATATTTGAGCAAATATTTGTATACGAAGAAACTTAAAGTATGAAATGCAAAATGAGTCTGAGCACGCAGTTGTTGAATCATACATAAATCATGATGGGAGTTTAAACTCAAAACGCTTCTCTACTCCCTAACAACAAGTAAATTACAAATGTAAAAATGCTGTCATTTTTTGAATATTAATTTGTGACAGGTAAAATTATGAAGGAATTCCCAAGGCGATGTGACTACAACGAAATGCAAATTCCGCCGAAATAATTGAATAACTCTCACGGTAGAAATAAACTTGCTGTAATTAGCTCTGCTTGAACATGTGAATTGCATTATCTTTTTTGTTAAAAAACCTGCGTGGGGAATTCGATAAAAACAGTCGCTTTTTGTACACAAAATTTAATTAATTTTTTTCATTTTGTAAAATATATGTCATGTAAATGTCACTTCTTTGAATTACTATTACAGACAATCATTATAGTCTCTTGGATTTGTCGCGTATTTACCATAATTCTAAAACAACTGCGATTGCATTATTCACTATTTTTATTGGGTTAAAACAAAAGGTGCAACTTTTTTAAAATCCAGTAAAGGCTATTTACAATAATAAAAATCAGCAAACTAAAACCACATAACAGCCAAACGTACACATCCCACAATCTGCGTTGGTAAAATGCAACGTTTTCTAAAGGTTTCAGCGAAGATGAATTAGAATGACGAAGTAAGTATTCCGTCCAATATGTGGCCGTCTCGACTGGATTCAGTGGTCGGTCCTTGAAGTGCTCCGACATTACTTTCATGTTTTTGGAGTACCTGGAAGTATTTTTAAATATTAAATAATAAACGTAAATAATTATTAAATTAAATAATTTTCGTAATAACTTTTTGGTAAAATAGAAGTAATAATTTATTCATCTTTTGACTCAATTTACTTCGTATCGTAAAGTACATTTCGCAACGATTTCATCAAAGCATCCTCAGTCATTGTGCGCAATTCTAATCGTATGCCCGTTTCGAAAACTTCCGTCCGGTAACCATTGTAGTCTTGGTCGCTAAAAATTGGAATGACGAGAAGCGGAACGCCGTGGTACGTCGCTTCGGTCAATGAATTTATTCCACCATGAGTAATGAAAGCTTTGATATTAGGGTGACCTAAAACAATGTTGATTCTTTCAGTGCCCCATATTTGTTACCCGCTAACACGTGTTTAATCAAAGTCCATCACAATTTTCAAAAAATTTCGAGAAAATCAAAAATAAAAATATACAAACATTTTCAAAAAAAAGTCACCCAAAATTTCAAACTGCGGTACCCACGATGATAACACGAGATTGGTGAATTTCCTTTCTGGCGGTGGGCCATCCCATTTCCAAATAAAAGTTATTTCCGGAAATTGAGTAAGCATGGCAAAAAAGTGCGCTAATATTTCTGGCGGGAAAATATTTAAATTTAATGTCGATCCAAATGAAAAGAGCACTATTCCATTAGTTGCGGAATCCAGTAAAGATATCCATTCCTGAAATATTTTGGGTTCATTCTTCTGTATTAAATTCAATATTAATTTAAATAATAAATGAATTATTAAATTATTCAAAAGTACAAAATTTATGATCAAACTGTCAAAGTACCGACGCGAGAGATTGTTGGGGTGAATAACACATCATGCCTCCAACGGGAATTACAAATGGCGGCAGCGATTGCCCGTAGTCGAATGAATGGTGGGTAAACAAAAACATTAAATCAGTGTTTCTATATAAATCTTCAAAAGGAGGAACCTCCTGACACCCCAGAATCAAAGTCTCCGTCATCATTTCTTCAAGCACGGGATTTACAAATAAAAGACGATGAGCGTACCAATACATTGTCGAAAAATAATTCCTAACACGATTTCGCCAATCATTAGTATACCAAATTTTTGAAGCAATCGTCACGTCAGGAATCATCGCTGGCTCGTTGGGAATACCGAGGATGTCGTACAAATGAGCGAGGAAATTAAATCGCCCTATCATTATAGCCTTTGCTTTACACCGATGTGCAATCGCTAGACCAACTTCCCCGTAAAACATTGTTGTAATTACTAGGTCAAAACTATCGTCGCTTATCACTCTCTGCATGTTAATATCTTCTTTTGCGTTTACGCTTCGTTCAAACATCCTGACAGGCAGTGATTTGTACATTTCGAATATCAAGTACGCGTTACCACTCAGGCGGTTATCAATGTGAAATTTTCCAAAAACAGTTGTTTGCCCGGCGCTTACGCTCGAAGCATACAGATCCGTGATGTTCGAGTGTGGAAACGGTCGTTTATCAAATCCGGAAATCATAGTAACATTGTGTCCGCGGGTGGCCAATTCTGCTGCCAGTGGCCAAATTGATAATTTCACGCCGTAACTTCCCAAACCGAGAAAAATTAATATGTTGTGGGCACTTGTTGTTGTTGAAATTAAAGCTGTAATAAGAAATATTTTGAAAATGTTTAAAAACATTTCGATGCCAAAATTATTATGAATTTTATATTTATACAAATGTTTGCATGCAGGAAACTCGGACTAAAATGTGCTTGATTATTAGTGGAAAATTGCTTTAACTATTTGTCAGTAAATATTTTCAATTCCTCATTTTTAATAATTGGTTGGAATACATCTAGTTCATATGTTCATATGTAGGTGAAGGATACAAGTTTATTTCCAAACAGAACGCTAATCACCTACAGGGATCTTTTAATAATCTGAAAATTCCATCTAAATCCACAAACAAGTTATTTGACATAGATACAAGAATTGTCATAATTTAATGATTGAAAAGTTCAAGTTTTAGCATGAGCAGAAGGGCGAAGCTTGTGCTAATTTTGTTTCACTATAAGAAAAACGTACACTTGTGTGTAAACTTATTGATTTTTTTAAAAACTTATTAATTAGCAACCTGCAAAAGTAGGTACGGTTTCCCAGAGTGATGTACCTGTGTGTCGAAGAATGAAAAATACGCAGCATAATTAATTATGCTCAATTCCCAAGGAAGAAGTAGAGTTTAGTGGCATTAGTATAATTATTAGTGGCTCATTTGTGTCGAAGTGGAATTCGATTTATTATTTTTCGAAGACCTGTTAGTAGGGGAGTTCAAGTAGCTTTGTAACGTACTTCCTATATGCTATACATATCTATTAATTATGTATTAATTATATTTCAATATATCCATAATATATCAAATTTTGTAGCTTTTTATAGAGTGCCGTTATAAATGTTTCCACTGTATTTTATAATTTTTAAGTGGTATCATGGTGATTTTATTTTAATACTTTTAATTAATAGCATAATTAGTCATACAACGGTCACTAATTAAATAACTAAAAGTTTGTTAAATTGATAATAAAACCTGGTAAATTACACCACATTCAACATTAAGAAATGGTGTGGTTAACCAGCCATACCGTCCTGTATTTATTCCTCGTGTCTAAACTGCTTATATGACTTAATATTATGAATACTAAAGGGAGGTAATTAAAAATGACCACTAATGTACATTATAACCTTGCGTCATTGCATTGTGCATGATGATAGCTCACCTGAATAACTATGGCCCATATTTATTTTATTACCACTAACCGAACATTCAATCCAGTTAAAAGAAGATATAAAAGCGTTTTGCTGCATTCACAAACCATTTATAGTTACAAGACGAATTTAAACGAAATTTGTAATTTACTTGGTTTCCCTTTGAAAATGAATTGGCAGGCTCTATTCCTCCAAGTCATCCTTGGCTTCAGCTTAACAAACGGTGTGTTCGCAGGGAGGCGCACGTCAGCACAAGTTAAAATTTCGAAATATGGAAATTCTTACGTGGGGAAAGTTCATGTGGATGGAGTGCCGACTACAGTCAAACTTGAATCTGCGGGTAAATTCATGTAATAATTAGAAGTTCCTGAAAATTAGTTACAGTATAAACCTCTTTTACTATACACAAATTAAATGAAATATGTATTTTTATGCATATAAATCATCTTTAAATTACAGAATCAAACATCTTCACTCCCGATTTTAAGCTCATCGTACCTGCTGGAGACAGCGACGGCGAGTTGTATTTCAACGATATCACGCCATCTCCTGAGTCCATCAAAGAGTTAGAGGAGAGTTTGTACGTGGACCAAGATGCCGACGCCGTATTTAAAGTTCATAATGCCGATGGGGAA